>OU744736.1:0-44638 GCA_916613615.1 Steromphala cineraria
TGATTTTCAACCCAAAAACGAAGGAAACCATTTTTGTAAAATTTTGACCAAATTGCTTAAAATTGACCCGAAACGTCAAAAATATCAAATTTGCTTAAAACATGGTTAGGACGCATCTACATGCTCCGTACACCTCCACAAGCAAAGTTTAGCTGATTTTCAACCCAAAAACGAAGGAAACCATTTTTGTAAAATTTTGACCAAATTGCTTAAAATTGACCCGAAACGTCAAAAATATCAAATTTGCTTAAAACATGGTTAGGACGCATCTACATGCTCCGTACACATCCACAAGCAAAGTTTAGCTGATTTTCAACCCAAAAACGAAGGAAACCATTTTTGTAAAATTTTGACCAAATTGCTTAAAATTGACCCGAAACGTCAAAAATATCAAATTTGCTTAAAACATGGTTAGGACGCATCTACATGCTCCGTACACATCCACAAGCAAAGTTTAGCTGATTTTCAACCCAAAAACGAAGGAAACCATTTTTGTAAAATTTTGACCAAATTGCTTAAAATTGACCCGAAACGTCAAAAATATCAAATTTGCTTAAAACATGGTTAGGACGCATCTACATGCTCTGTACACATCCACAAGGAAAGTTTAGCTGATTTTCAACCCAAAAACGAAGGAAACCATTTTTGTAAAATTTTGACCAAATTGCTTAACCCTTACGATGCGGGGAGCGGTATATTTCCGTGCCAAATATAAACTGGCGCGCAAGCCCTCTAGGCGAAATCCGGAGTCCGGACTCTAACTTTCACGAGAAGGCAAAAATTTACTGCAAGCAGTTTTGGCGGCTCCCGGATTGCTCGTAATTATTTTCCGCGCCTCGCTAAACGCCGTTGTTTTATGAAAATTGGTTTAACTGGCGCAGACAGCGAGCCCCGTGAAAACATGTATTTTCTCTGTTGAATTGTTGACAAAAAGCAGACAAAATGTGTTCTTTTGCGCTTGATATTTCATTAACCAAGTGGCGCGCTCTAACACATGATATATCGATGGAAAGAGAATAAAATTGTCTTCAATTTGGTGTATAATTTGTATATGCGCAGTTGCAAATAATTGTACTATAAAGGCCGTAAAAGGCCGCAAAAGCAGACAAAATGTGTTCTTTCGCGCTTGATATTTCACTAACCAAGTGGCGCGCTCTAACATATGATATATCGATGGAAAGAGAATAAAATTGTCTTCAATTTGGTGTATAATTTGTATATACGCAGTTTTCAAATAATTGTACTAAAAAATATTTAAAAGTTTTCGACTTTCGTGCATGATATTTCACTAATCAAGTGGCGCGCTCTACCACATGATATATCGATGGAAAGAGAATAAAATTGTCTTCAATTTGGTGTATAATTTGTATATGCGCAGTTGCAAATAATTGTACTATAAAGGCCGTAAAAGGCCGCAAAAACAGGCAAAATGTGTTCTTTCGCGCTTGATATTTCACTAACCAAGTGGCGCGCTCTACCACATGATATATCGATGGAAAGAGAATAAAATTGTCTTCAATTTGGTGTATAATTTGTATATGCGCAGTTGCAAATAATTGTACTATAAAGGCCGTAAAAGGCCGCAAAAGCAGACAAAATGTGTTCTTTCGCGCTTGATATTTCACTAACCAAGTGGCGCGCTCTAACACATGATATATCGATGGAAAGAGAATAAAATTGTCTTCAATTTGGTGTATAATTTGTATATGCGCAGTTTTCAAATAATTGTACTAAAAAATATTTCAAAATGTGTTCTTTCGCGCTTGATATTTCACTAACCCAGTGGCGCGCTCTACCACATGATATATCGATGGAAAGAGAATAAAATTGTCTTCAATTTGGTGTATAATTTGCATATGCGCAGTTTCAAATAATTGCACTATAAAGGCCACAAAAGGCCGCAAAAGGCCGCAAAAACAGCCAAAATGTGTTCTTTCGCGCTTGATATTTCACTAACCAAGTGGCGCGCTCTACCACATGATATATCGATGGAAAGAGAATAAAATTGTCTTCAATTTGGTGTATAATTTGTATATGCGCAGTTGCAAATAATTGTACTATAAAGGCCGTAAAAGGCCGCAAAAGCAGACAAAATGTGTTCTTTCGCGCTTGATATTTCACTAACCAAGTGGCGCGCTCTAACACATGATATATCGATGGAAAGAGAATAAAATTGTCTTCAATTTGGTGTATAATTTGTATATGCGCAGTTTTCAAATAATTGTACTAAAAAATATTTCAAAATGTGTTCTTTCGCGCTTGATATTTCACTAACCAAGTGGCGCCCTCTACCACATGATATATCGATGGAAAGAGAATAAAATTGTCTTCAATTTGGTGTATAATTTGCATATGCGCAGTTTCAAATAATTGCACTATAAAGGCCACAAAAGGCCGCAAAAGGCCGCAAAAGCAGACAAAATGTGTTCTTTCACGCTCGATATTTCACTAACCAAGTGGCGCGCTCTAACACATGATATATCGATGGAAAGAGAATAAAATTGTCTTCAATTTGGTGTATAATTTGTATATGCGCAGTTGCAAATAATTGCACTATAAAGGCCGCAAAAAGCCGCAAAAGCAAACAAAATGTGTTCTTTCGCGCTCGATATTTCACTAACCAAGTGGCGCGCTCTACCACATGATATATCGATGGAAAGAGAATAAAATTGTCTTCAATTTGGTGTATAATTTGTATATGCGCAGTTGCAAATAATTGTACTAAAAATATTTAAAAGTTTTCGACTTTCGTGCATGATATTTCAATAACAAATTGGCGCGCTATAAAACATGATATATCGATGGAAAGAGAATAAAATTGTCTTCAATTTGGTGTATAATTTGTATATGCGCAGTTGCAAATAATTGTACTATGAAGGCCGCAAAAAAAAAGCTTTTGCGCTTGATATTTTACTAACCAAGTGGCGCGCTATAAAGCAAGATATATCGATGGAAAGAGAATAAAAGTGCCATCATTTTGGTACATGATATGTATATGCGCAAAGAGAAATAAAGATGCAAGAAGCCCCGCAAAATGTGTGTAGGTCTTTTTGACATAAAACATTTTTTCCGGTTTTTAGTCATGACGTAATGGGAAACTTGTCCCATTACCAAACTTACATGATCGGGTTGCGATGACGTCAGAGGTTCCGAACCACTTCCGGGCATCGAAATTTTTTTCCGGGTCTCGGCATGAGGTAATGGGAACGTTTTCCCATGACGAAAGGGACGTCCGAGTGTTCTGACCACTTCCGGCCATCGGAAATTTTGTCCCGGGTCTCGCCATGATGTAATGGGAAAGTTGTCCCATGACCACATTCACACTATCGGGTTTTGAGCACGATCGTGCTTTTGTTCTACTTTTCCGAGACCACCCGGCGGTATGGGCTTTTTTTGGGCCACTTTCACTCTCGGGTTATGACGAAGGCCGGAGATTTTGACCACTTCCGAGCTTCGCCGTGAGGTATGGACTTTTTTCCCATGAAAAATCGAGCGTACTCGGAGTTTTCTTTCGAGGATTTTCAATATTTTTAGTGCGGGCCTCGCCACGAGACATGGTACAAATTTACCCTTAGCCCCCAAAGCTAAAAACTGTCGAAGCGAAAGTTTGCTTCCAGTTCTGCCTAAAAAGTTATAACTCGGAAACAGAAATATTGTCATGATCGAGACGCTTTTTCCGACTGTAGTCGTTTTTGTGAGAAAAATTTCCCACTAAATTTCGGCTGCACTCGGGTTTTTTAGAACTGCGTGAACATTTTTGTTTGTGATGCCATTTGCTGAAACTGCACATGTCCAAACTTTGAGTGTCAATGTCTACCCTTTCACGTCCCTGGAAGAAAGGAGAAGTTACTAATTATTGAAATATTTACATAAAACCGTTTTCGTCAATAACAAAATAAAAAAAATTTATTTGTGAAAAGTGACTTATTGGAGAGGTGGAAAAGTCGGGGCTCTATCTGCGGTATAAATGTTGTTGACGCGAAGCAATCGGTTTTTGACTTATTCAACTTTTTCGGAGACCGAGAATTTTCTCCCGAGAGGGACGGAACGTTTGTGGGAATTTTTCCCATGAAAAATCGAGGGTGCTCGGAACATTCATTCGAGAATTTTCACTATTTCTAGTGCGGGCCTCGCCGCAAACCATGGGAAAAATTGACCCTTAGCACCCAAACTTTCAAAATCAATATCATGTTTAGTGAAATTCAAAAACTATTTTCGGTGTTATTCCGAGGTCTGAAACATTTTCCTTATATGTCGGGCGAGGTCCTTCCATTCGAGAACAACCAATTTCATGGGCAACGTTGCCCAGTGCCTCGGATTTCAGAACACAAAGTCCGAGAGATTGCTTTCGCGCTTGATATTTCACTAACCAAGCGGCGCGCTCTAACACATGAGATATCGTTGGAAAGAGGATGAAATTGCCTTCATTTTGGCATATCATTTGTATGTCCGCCCATGCAAATAATTATACTATAAAGGCCGCAAAAGTATGTACTTTCGCGCTTGATATTTCACTAACCAAGCGGCGCGCTCTAACACACGATATATCGTTGGAAAGAGAATAAAAGTGCCATCATTTTGGTATATCATATGTATATGCGCAAAGAGAAATAAAGATGCAAGAAGCCCCGCAAAATGTGTTGATGTCCTTTTTTTGACATCGGCAATTTTGTTTGGGTTTCGCCGCGACGCTGCGGCGGTTAGGTCCGTGGAACCTATCAAAAGTTGCAAAACTTTTGTAATCCACAACTGACAATCAGAGCTTCCCTGACGTAGATGGTTGTTTCGTTCGCGACTCGCCAACTCGTCGCCTAGGAAGTCAGAAGAAAGCCCAGGTTTTCGACTTTTGGGGAGTCGTATGAATAAAAGAACCGGGGTTAGCCGGGACAGTCATGAAACGTCCAAATATGTGAATTTTACCATTGCCTTTGGTGCCGTCGGCGCCGATGGTGTGATTGTTTCAAATACTTTGGAATGACGGCAAATGAATGTCCATGAGGCTCACACTGATTTTCTCTGTAAAATGCTCCTGAGTTGTTCTTACTTGCACATGTCTAAATCTGTTTCAATCTATTACAGATGATATAGAAGATGCCAAGATTTAGAGGAAGGAGACCGAGGACTCGGAACTATGGGGGGCCGTATGCTTCAGACGACGAGTTCTCTTCCGAAGTCCATGCTGATGAAACTTCTGATATGGAAACTACTGATGATAGTGATGTGAATAGTGATAGTGATGGATTGGTATCGGACATGGACAGTGATCCAGACATAAGGAACATTGCAAGACGTATACTAGCTGCTACGGCGAGCGCAGCTTCTGCTGGTTCTTCCACTGACGAGTTCGTTGACTTGGATGATCAAGACAGTGACACCTCTGATACAGGGGAGGGGGATTTTGCGGCAAACTGGAAGGACGGGCCGAGGCCACGTGGACGTGTTGATCTGCCTTTTACGGGACAGACTGGGCTGGGACAGTTCAAAGAATTGCCTGAGCAACCAAAACCTATTGACTATTTCGAAATGTTCTTACAAGAAGATGATTACGGATTAATGGCAACGGAAACCAATAGATACTTTCACCAAGAATGCGACGACGAGGTCCTCCCGCCCAAGTCAAGAATGCGCCAGTGGAAGGATACGAATGCTGAGGAAATGAAAGTATTCGTAGCGATGACTATCGCCATGTCCTTAGTTGTACAGAGGAACTTTTCAGAGTATTGGTCGACTAGTGATGTTACCTCGACGCCTTTCTTCCCAAAGTGTATGCCTAGAGACAGGTTTTGGTTGTTGCTCACGTTTCTTCACTTATCTGATAACAGTATAATGCCAGGACGAAACACACCACAGTTTTCCCCACTCAATAAACTTGGAATATTGTATAACCGCATCATACATCGGTTCTCAAGAGTTTATATACCGCATCAACATATCTCAGTTGATGAGGGATTGGTGCCTTGGAAAGGCAACCTCAGCTTCAAGGTTTACAACCCTGACAAACCTAAGAAGTATGGCATCAAGGCTTACATGTTGTGTGACTCGCACAATGGATACGTCTGTAAATTCAAACTCTACACTGGAAGAACCAACGAAGTTTCTATTGGAGGGAAAACGTATGATTTGGTCATGGATTTGGTCAAAGATTACTCTCGGAAGGGATATCATGTTTACATGGACAATTTCTATTCATCTGTGACATTGTACATCAATCTGTGGAAGTGTGGTTTCGGTGCGACGGGGACTTTGCGAGGAAATAGGAGCGGAATCCCAGTCAAACTGAAGAGAAAAACGAAGAAACCAGAGAAAGGTTCTATGTTGCAGCAACACAACAAAGAACTTCTGATCGTCAGGTATGAGGACAGAAAGTCAGTCTTGCTTATGTCCACTGTTGAGGACACGGAAGATGTCGAGTCGGGAAGGAAGAACAGGGTGACTGGAGAACCAATTACAAAACCTCGGATCGTTCATGAATACAACAAGTACATGGGTGGCGTCGACCGGGCCGGTCAGATGTTGTCGTACACACCGTTCAAGATGAAAACTCTAAAGTGGTGGAAGCGTGTGTGGTTTCATATCCTCAACGTTGCTCTTTTGAATGCCTACGTTCTGTACAAAGAACTCTCCAAAGATAAAACACTAAAGACAAACAGAGAATTTAGAAAAGAAATAGTTCAACACATCATAACATTTGCCGACAGAGATAAGGTTGCATCTCTCGGCAGACGTCCCCGGGGTCGGCGATGTACGACCGACGACAGTATTGTACGCCTGCATGGCCGTCACTTTCCTTCAAAGATCGAGCCTGTAGGAAGAAAGAAGAATTTGTCACGCACCTGTGTTGTATGTTCTAAAGCCAGACGTGAACTCTTGCGGCGTGGAGCGGCAGCTGCCAACCAGCCAGCAAGAAAGAAGAAAAGAGTAGGAAGAGAATCTTGTTTCGAGTGTCTAGACTGCAATGTTGCTTTGTGTGTAGAACCATGTTTCCGCCTATACCACACATCACAAGATTTCTGTAAAGCCTATATCAGTATGATAGAGAGGGAAGAGGAAGATGGGGATGAAGATAATTGAAGAAAGAAAAAAGAAGTAGAAGTGTGGACTGAACTCTAGACCTTGTTAGGTTCTATAAAGCTGTTATTCGCACCTTTGAAGGTGATTATTGTTATACTTATATATTTGTTGATTATATTGTACAAGCATTTATAAAAATAAATTTTTCTTTTTTTATTTCGTAACAGAGACAGAGAAAGTCAATGTGAGCTGTCCGTGGAAGTTCAACTGAAGCCGCATCATGAACCCCCACCCCTTCTTTGGCACTATATACAATTTTGGAAGGGGGTGGGGATCAAATCATTTACATGATTGTAAAGAGCGAAGAACGAGCTTCAGTCCAATGTGTCATTTGTAAATGCGCACGAAAAACTAAAGAAACTGCAAGCTATCTGTCGGAAATATCAAACCTTTTCTCAAAAATGATTGGGGTTACCCACCTTGCGGCATTCATATCTCACGGAACGTTTGAGATAATTTCAATTTTTTTTCTCCATTTTGTAGAGGAGTAAATTGTCTTCATTTCAATGTATCATTTGTCTATGCGCGCACAATGATAAAGAAGCGGCAGCGATGCACGGAATAAATGACATCGTCCACCCGCGCTACTTGCGCGCCGGCGTTCGCTAATTGAACTTGTATTTAACTCCCGCACCTTGTGGCACTCATATCTCACGAACCATTAGAGATATTTTTATAATTTTTATATCAACTTGTAGAGAAAAGAATTGTCTTCATTTCCATGTATCATATGTCTATGCGCGGACAGGAATAAAGAAGCGGCAAGCGAAAGACAAGTGATCGTTCACACGCGCTACTTGCGCTCCGGCGTTCGCTAATTGAACTTGTGTTAACTCGCGCACCTTGCGGCACTCATATCTCACGAACCATTAGAGATATTTTTATAATTTTTATATCAACTTGTAGAGAAAAGAATTGTCTTTTTTTCCATGTATCATATGTCTATGCGCGCAATGAAGAAGCGGTGCGCGCTCTACTTGCGCTCCGGCGTTCGCTAATTGAACTTGTATTTAACTCCCGCACCTTGCGGCACTCATATCTCACGAACCATTAGAGATATTTTTATAATTTTTATATCAACTTGTAGAGAAAAGAATTGTCTTTTTTTCCATGTATCATATGTCTATGCGCGCACAAAAATAAAGAAGCGGCAAGCGAAAGATAAGTGATCGTTCACACGCGCTACTTCCGCTCCGGCGTTCGCTAATTGAACTTGTATTTAACTCCCGCACCTTGTGGCACTCATATCTCACGAACCATTAGAGATATTTTTATAATTTTTATATCAACTTGTAGAGAAAAGAATTGTCTTTTTTTCCATGTATCATATGTCTATGCGCGCAATGAAGAAGCGGTGCGCGCTCTACTTGCGCTCCGGCGTTCGCTAATTGAACTTGTATTTAACTCCCGCACCTTGCGGCACTCATATCTCACGAACCATTAGAGATATTTTTATAATTTTTATATCAACTTGTAGAGAAAAGAATTGTCTTTTTTTCCATGTATCATATGTCTATGCGCGCACAAAAATAAAGAAGCGGCAAGCGAAAGATAAGTGATCGTTCACACGCGCTACTTCCGCTCCGGCGTTCGCTAATTGAACTTGTATTTAACTCCCGCACCTTGCGGCACTCATATCTCACGAACCATTAGAGATATTTTTATAATTTTTATATCAACTTGTAGAGAAAAGAATTGTCTTTTTTGCCATGTATCATATGTCTATGCGCGCAATGAAGAAGCGGTGCGCGCTCTACTTGCGCTCCGGCGTTCGCTAATTAAACTTGTATTTAACTCCCGCACCTTGCGGCACTCATATCTCACGAACCATTAGAGATATTTTTATAAGTTTTATATCAACTTGTAGAGAAAAGAATTGTCTTTTTTTCCATGTATCATATGTCTATGCGCGGACAGGAATAAAGAAGCGGCAAGCGAAAGATAAGTGATCGTTCACACGCGCTACTTGCGCGCCGGCGTTCGCTAATTGAACTTGTATTTAACTCGCGCATCTTGCGGCACTCATATCTCACGAACCATTAGAGATATTTTTATAATTTTTATATCAACTTGTAGATAAAAGAATTGTCTTTTTTTCCATGTATCATATGTCTATGCACGCACAAAAATAAAGAAGCGGCAAGCGGAATTAAAGACTTTCTTTTGATGACTGTGGGAAAAAAAATATGAGGCGCATCGTAATGTTTTTTTATATATTTATAAAGAGGCACAGTGTATCTAGAAGTCCATGTAAAAAGAATTATTCTGTGTGCATAAATAAACATTTTACAAGGCTCTAAATAAAAATCCGGGATCCGCGAAATAGATACACCAATTGTTGTAAAAGACCCGGGACTCGCTACATAAACATATTCAGTGGGCGGTGCAATCAGGATATAACGGTGGCTGGCACCGGACAAAACAATGTCGCCACGGGGGCTAGTTGAGCAAAAATATATAGCCGCATCGTAAGGGTTAAAATTGACCCGAAATGTCAAAAATATCAAATTTGCTTAAAACATGGTTAGGACGCATCTACATGCTCCGTACACCTCCACAAGCAAAGTTTAGCTGATTTTCAACCCAAAAACGAAGGAAACCATTTTTGTAAAATTTTGACCAAATTGCTTAAAATTGACCCGAAACGTCAAAAATATCAAATTTGCTTAAAACATGGTTAGGAGGCATCTACATGCTCCGTACACATCCACAAGCAAAGTTTAGCTGATTTTCAACCCAAAAACGAAGGAAACCATTTTTGTGAAATTTTGACCAAATTGCTTAAAATTGACCCGAAACGTCAAAAATATCAAATTTGCTTAAAACATGGTTAGGACGCATCTACATGCTCCGTACACATCCACAAGCAAAGTTTAGCTGATTTTCAACCCAAAAACGAAGGAAACCATTTTTGTGAAATTTTGACCAAATTGCTTAAAATTGACCCGAAACGTCAAAAATATCAAATTTGCTTAAAACATGGTTAGGACGCATCTACATGCTCCGTACACATCCACAAGCAAAGTTTAGCTGATTTTCAACCCAAAAACGAAGGAAACCATTTTTGTGAAATTTTGACCAAATTGCTTAAAATTGACCCGAAACGTCAAAAATATCAAATTTGCTTAAAACATGGTTAGGACGCATCTACATGCTCCGTGTACACCTCCACAAGCAAAGTTTAGCTGATTTTCAACCCAAAAACGAAGGAAACCATTTTTGTAAAATTTTGACCAAATTGCTTAACCCTATACTGCTTATATACGCGATTCTACGCTTCTGCCCTTTACTGCTTTTCCACGCGATTCTACGCTTCTGCCCTTTACTGCTTTTCTACGCGATTCTACGCCTTTTCTAACCACCGGAAAAGATGCAATATTTCAAAGTTATCCTGCTGATATATTCTCAAATTGTGTTTGAAATTCATACTTCAGGGTATGTTTTGTTAATCCTGTCCATATTCAATATTAAACGACAATTTTAAAATAATGAAAATCTTGAGATAAAAATCTTGTCGGCAAAATCGGCGATTACCGGAAAACAAAGTTTTAGGTCATTCCAGCCAATCAGGGACAAGCGATCGCCAACTGACGAGTTGGTCACGTTGGCCCTGAAATTTTATTTCGTCCAGGTTGAGTAATTTACATTTCCCACTGAGGAATAGTTTGATAAGGTGACCGAAAACGTTTCTAAATTAAATAAATTTGTATTTATTTTGGCCACTAAAATAAGTGACAGTCATATTGTTGACGGTGTGAGCGACCCGGAAGTGGACCCGGTTTGTTTACATCGAAAACGAGAATCATTCCGTCGCTGTCAACAGGACAATCAAATCGACACTAGCCATCAGAAATAACACTTCAGTTGGTGACAGTGAGTATCAACCCTTTTGTAACATATTTAATTGTCACTGTTATACAGTCGAATGAAGGGAATTTAATTTATCCCTGTAAAAATATCAACACATTTTGAGTCATTCGAGTTATGCTATGATGCATGCATTTAAAATGCGTCAGTTTTAGAATCTAGTCAATGATGCGTGATTACGCCATAAGTCGCATTTTCATTCACTGCCCAAACAGAATTAAATGTGAGTTGACAGAATAAAATGATTCTTCTCAGACCAATGACACTAGATTTTCTTCACATGTCATTCATTGTTGTGAAAGAATTGTAACTGATTCATTTGCAACAAGTTATGTAATATAACATTGATTTTATTTATATTCAAGGAGATCATTAAAAAGTGTACTGTAATTGCTAATCTCTGTGATATCATTGCCCTTATAATAGTTTGAGTTTTGAATGTTCAGAATATTAAAATCAAATTATTTTATTTAACATATTTAACATTGTAATATGAATCTACAAACTGATTAGGCCTACCAAAAACAAAATTAATGAAAGAAAACTATGAAGTTTTCTTAAAAAGAAAAAGCAAAATGTGCATGTTTTTAAAGTGAAAGATTGTTGTGATAAATTATTCCTTTCATGAAACTCTTTTTAAATTTTATCAAATTTGTGAATATTTTGCAAGGAGGGCACAAGCTGAGCCAGTATTAATTATTTTTATTAATTACCCATGATTGTTCAAATGCATGTTAAACTCCAAAGCTTTAAAATATCATATGTATACACTGGGTGAAATGAAGATATTTATTACCTTTACAAGATATTTATTTTTTTGTAAATATCATCTTTACAAGATATTTATTTCTTTGTAAATATCATCTTTAATCCTTTGTAAATTTTTGTAAATATTTGTAAATATTTGTAAATTTTTGTAAATATTTGTAAATATCATCTTTAATCTGTAATGTAGACTTTGAAAGTAAAAAAATTGGTAAATGTTGACTTTGAAAGAAACATTTGATGAAATGTTGACTTTGGATAGAAATAATTTGTGAAAGGATGACTTTGGAAAGAAATATTTTGAGAAATGATATCTTTGAAAGAAATAATTTGATGAAATGTTGATTTTGAAAAGAAATTAAGTTGAAATATTGACTTTGAAAGGTATTAATTTGAAGAAAGGTTGGCTTTGGAAATTAATGATTTGATGAAATGTTTACTTTCAAAAGTAATAATTTGATGAAATGATGACTTTGAAGAGAAACAATTAGTGAAATGATGACTTTGAAAACTAATATGTTTGGTGAAGTGTTGACTTTGAAAAGTGATAATTAGTAAAATGTTGACTTTAAAAAGAAATAATTTGATGAAATTTATACTTTTAATATCAACAATTTCATCAATTTTATGAGATGTTGACTTTCAAAAGTGATGATTTCAAGAAATGTTGACTTTGAAAGAAATACAAGATGAATTTGTTGAGTTTGAAGAGAAATATAATTCTTCGAAATGTTGGCTTTGAAATGAGATAATTTGTTTAAATGATGACTCTGAATAGGAATAATTTGGTGAAATGATAAATTTGAAAAGAAATAATTAGTGAAATGATGACATTGGAAACTAATAGGTTGGTGAAATAGTGAAAAAATGCTTTGAAAAGTAATAATTTGATGAAATGTTGAATTTGAAAATAAATAATTGGTGGAATGATGACTTTGAAAGGAAATGATTTGATGAAATAGTGACTTTGAAAAGTGATTATTTTATTAGATGTTTACTTTGAAACGTGAACATTTTATAAGATGTTGACTTTGAAAAGAAGTAATTTGGTTAAATGATGACTTTGAAGAGGAATAATTTGGTAAAATTATGACTTGAAGAGGAAGAATTAGTGAAATGATGACTTTGGGAACTTATACGTTTTGTTAAATGTTGACTTTGGAAAGTAATAATGAATGATATGAAGACTTTGAAAACATATAAGTTTGGTGAAATAATTACTTTCAAGAGTAATAATTTGATGACATTTTGACTTAAAAAAGAAATAGTTTGTGAAATTTGTGAAATGATGACATAGAAAAGATATGATTTGATAATTTCCTTATTTTAACTAATATGAATAATGAATACAGTGTTGAAAAATGAAAACAGCTTGTTGGAAATTATTTCCACTCATTAGGTTGTAGCTTAACGAATACACTTGCTAAATAACTCATTAGTCAAGGTGTTGATTGTCTATTGAGTGACAATGCTGTTACATAATCAGTTCGATGTATTCATTACGCATTTAATGGGTGTTAATTTTTCAGATGGAATATTAACTTTTAAGGAAAATTTGATAATTTCAAATGTTGACCTTTTGTAAAACATAGACTTATAAAATCCATTGTGTTGTTGAATGAAGATTTGTAATGGTGATTTCGTTAAAACAATTTTTGATGAAAAATTAATCATGAGATACTGGAAATGTTTACTGTTGTCTTTAGTTTGTGAAATATTTTCTCATTTTCATAAGAAAAAGAAAAACTAATCACTGATTTGAGGAATCCAAACAGCTTACTAGAAGTTAAATTCCCCTCACTTGTAGGTAGCTTAACGAATACACCTGTTGGAATATCTCATTAATTAAGATGTTGATTGTGTATTGAATGGCAATGCCGTTAGCTCATGCTTGATATGCTTCATGGCTCAACGCCTGGATCAACTCTCAGCGTAAAAGCCTACCCTAGCACTGTTGGGATCGACCATCTTGTATGCCGAGCAAATGTTGTTTTATGTATATGGTGCTAATTTTTATGTATACGACATGTCAACATTTGCGTGACACAATAATAAAATAATTAAAAAAATATCTCATTGCAGTTTTTAATTTCCTGTCGGTGAGATGTCCATCAATAGTTTATTGACGTTTACATAAACACCTTACACTGCAATAGATCTTTAAAACTTGTTTGAGTGTAAATGTGTTTAAATGTTAAACATCATATAACCACAAACATATGTTGCTATTTTCTTTTGAATATAAGTATGTCTGATAAAATATTTTATAGTGTGTCAAAGGTTGATACTCAATTATGTTCAGTTTAGTAACTAAAGCCGTTTTTGAATGCCGACTTGATTGGCAGCTAGATCTGTCTCGCGACAGACCCGTGAATGCATGACTGGTCACACGCCATTTTTGAGACGGCATATATACAGAATGATTACAACGAGCTCTATACATCTATCTTAACGAGATCACCAAATAAACCCATTCATTAACGATTTTCAGAAAATGTTAAACACTCAGTTGGATTAGTCATTTGACGATGTAACACTATTAAGCGTTTGAAGTAATAAAATTATCAACATCACTTGTAAATAAACAATTATTTAAGGCGGTATTTCAGTTCAATTAATGATGCGCTAATCTATATAGTCTGTTTATTACGTCACACCCGCGCGAGTTTTATGGCCCCTATCTCAGGTAGGTTTTTTACAGCCGTTAACTACGCAGTCTTAATAAAAAGCTAATTAGAAGGTGTTTATTGGACAGATTGACAAAAAGCACACCCAGTTCTTATTTAGTTGAAATATCTTTGACAGTAAATCGAAAAGTGATCGAGGTTAGCGGTTGTTACAGTTTTTAATTTCCTGTCGGCGAGGTGTCCATCATTAGTTTCTTGACGGATACATAAAACACCTAATACTGCAATAGATCTTTAAAACTTGTTTTAGTCTAAATGTGTTTAAACGTTAAATATATAGTAGGTATTAGAAATTGTCAATTTCAATTCAATTCAATTCAATTCTTTATTAACCTTAAGTTACACAACTTATCGGCGGTTACATAAGTGATACAAAAAGTGATACAGGTGGACGGTGATTGCAGCGTAGATACATATGGAGAATGTACATTGTTATTTTAAGTACTTACTACCTAAGTAGTAACTAATGAATTAAGATGGTAAAGTTGATACGGCGCCGGATACCCCACCGGATCCTCACCCAGGCATAAGAGTAGACAATAATGAAAGAATGAAAGGTTTTTCGTCATTTGGTGCATTCTCTACCTGATGTAGACCTATTGTTAGAGAAGAAAGAAAGAAGAAAAATGTTTATTAAAGTGTCACGTACTTTAAAATAAGTTACAATACATAAAAAACATACATATATTTTAAAAAGTACCCGGCCATAATATGGCCTATGAGACACTGTAGTCGTTAAATGTCACATTATTACAATAAAATTAGAAGCTATATTAAAACTGATGTAATTGCACGTTCCACAATATTAGCATATAAACATTCACATGCTCGAATACTCACTCGTTCACTAGTATTAGCTAACAGTCATTCACTCATTATTACATACATAAACACACACTTAATAACAAACAATCACACAAAAAATATAGCAAAACGCTCAAATACGTATCAACATGCATACTCACTGTAGTGTTAGAATTACAGAAATAAGATTCATACACACATTCGAGGTGACGCTCACACATACAGGAGAACACACATACATATATTCACATCATTATTATCCACACATACTTATATGGAAACATACAAAATACGTATATAGATAAAATAGAAAAACCAAGTATTAAATAGTTAACATGATTTATCTAATGATTTTGAGAAATAGGTTGAATAAATGAATTGATGATTTCATTTAATCAAATCATCTACTTAATACAACATATTTGTTAATTAATCAACCGTAATTGTTGATTGTTTAGATATAATCATTAGAAATAGAATTTCAAGATTTTATGTTCCAATCAGTTATCCTAAATGTAAAAGGTTTTTACATGTAGCTTTACACTTTTAAATAATATATTTATAACATATTTGCAAAAAAAGCGCAACCCATGACCTCACTGACAATGAAAAAAGAAGCAATGACAATCAAACATTGCCAAGATTCTACATGTCAAGGATTCAGCCAAAGGCTCGTTAAGTCTTCATACATGCATACCACTTTACTACCTAATAAACACAGTGTGTCACTGCACCTGTTATGTTATTGTTAGTGCAATAAACTAAATAATGAGAATCAAATATATTTACCCATTAAAGGCTCATCGAATGTATAGTACAAACATCCTTTATTTGCCACACACACAAAAAAAAGAGGAGATAAATCCTAATTTCGTAAATAATGATTCTATTGAAATGTTGACTTTGAAAGCAATTAGGTTCAGTTGAATATTAACTTATTGATTCTGTGTTGTTTAAAATTAGTGATCAGCAAGATATACTGTAGTACTTGTCTTTGTCTGGGTGACATATTCACATTGATAGTATATTACACTATATCATGTTACCATGTACATCATGGTGTCACTGATATTTTGATTATGAAAGACATACTGCTTCATGTTTAAAATTTACCAATTCAAATTCAACAATATAATGTTGAGGCCACTTTGTCCCGTCAAAGGGATATCAATGCTCTTAGCATCAATCTAAAGTCTGCTACCTGCTCTGACTCCAATACCTGTCTTGTTAAGTTTAACGACATTCAATCAATATATAAGATGATAATACATGAATATACAAACAATTTAATGTAACTACTTGACAATCAAGCTTGGAGAGTTTTAATCAATGTTTATCTTGGAGAAGTTAACGCTCAGACAAAGTGAAAATTTGAAATTCTGACTTTCCAATATAATTGAATTTTGTGTACATTATTGGCTCTGAAGCTGTCATATTGTTCAAAGGATATTTCCAAAGTATAGCCCGTATGAAAAAGGGCTATTTTGAGGGTTTATAATTTTGATGAAGTGTTTACTTTGAAGTATAGTTTGATGTTGTTGACATGCTAGTTCAGAAAAAATTGTTATTTGTGAACGTTTAATCTATTTTTATTACTATTTTTATTATGTAACCAGCGAGTGCAAGTTGAATAGATATCATTGTCTTTCAGTCTGTCTGTATTACAATTGTTGTGATAACTTCTTTGTGAACATATTGATGATGTATTTTTTAAAGTTCAGCTTCATGGGCAAACGTATTGAGTAATTTTCAATTCATGACTGCATATTTTTGAGAAAAATATTCTCAATGAGACTTTTTATTTGCAATGTTTCTGAAAGAAAGTTTACTTTGGATTATTTCATTTTGTAAATATGTAGCGTCAAAAACATTTTGACCTTGATAGACATATTCATTATTGTGTAAAATCTACCAATTCAAATGTTACCATATACTATATTAGGCCCCTTCGTCCTGTTCAAGGGCGATCAATGCTATTTGCATCAATCTATCATCTGCTACATGCTCTGACTCCGATACCCTCCTCGTTAAGTTAAACGACATTCAATTAACAATAATCTCAGATGACTATACCTGAATATACAAACAATCAACAAGCAACTACCCGACAATTAAGCTTGGCGAGTTTCACTAAATGTATATCTTGGATTATAGAGTAACAATTATCAATCTATCGTCTGCTACCTGCTCTGACTCCAATACCCTCCTCGCTAAGTTAAACGACATTCAATTAACATAAAGTTCACATGACTATACCTGAATATACAAACACTTAACAAGCAAGTACACGACAAATAAGCTTGGCCAGTTTTCACTAAATGTATATCTTGGGGTTTAGAGTAAAAATCAATACTCATACAAAATGAAAATATGAGTTCTGACTTTCAAATATATTTGAAATTAGGAAGTTGTTGACACTGAAGTTGTTATATTGTTCACAAGTGATTTCCAAAGTAGATGCATCATAATTATTGGCTATATTGAGAGATGATACTTTTGATGAAATGGTTACTTTGAAATAAAGTTGATGTGGTTGACATGCTTATTTTGAAAAATATCTTGTTTTATACGAATGCTTGTAAATATATCCTAAATCTGTTTACACGTGATGGGCGTGTTCTATACTTCTGGTGAGCAAGTCCTGTAACTTTACAGCTTAAACAGATTGACTTATTGTAGTTATATCTATATCCTTTTGTCCCTGTATGAATTCTGCATATGATGTAAAATATGTATTTTGTATTAGTAATGTCAGATCCGAGATGGTGTGAGACATTCAACAAAAGATAAAAACAAAATTTTGCTATAATTGACCTATTGAAATGTTATTGAGCCCACAAACATCTTATTAAACCTTTTATGTAGAATGTCACATTATCATATACTCAATTTAAAAGGGAACCTTTATGATACATTTTACGTACTTAAATCTCTACTTTGAAAAATAAATTCAGAATGCAAAAACAACATTCCACCTTCACATGACAGAATAACAGATGCAAAGAGGATATTGTGCAAAAACGGAAACATTAAGTAAAAAAAGCAAACTGTGGGCATGGAATAGACGGTGTTTCAATGGGTATTGAACAGGGGTGTGGCTACATTAAGACTTTTGTCCGATGAAATTATATGCACATGTTTGTTCTACGATTGCTATGCTTCAATCAGTGGCGTGCATCTTGAGACAGTGTTATTTCAAGGTCAATCTATTATGATAGTGATTTAATTTTTAGAGCCTGATTATATATTTATTCGCGGGAGAATCAAACGGGTAGTAAAATCTAGATTCGACTTTTATTGATGATTGGTCAAAAGACACTGAATTCATTTGATGACGATGTGGTAAATACATCAAACTACATCACCGAAGTGACCTCATTGCAATACAAGTAGAAGCGATAAGACAAGAGGTGCTTTCAAGCGACTTATATATGTGAACTTTCTTATTGAGAGATATGTGGCCCTCACGAGGAGGATCATCCTAATTTGCCACATATATTTCGGAGGTAATGAGTAAATTAATGAATATTGACGGATGCATTGTTATTATTTGTTCATTCAGAAAAAGTCATCTAAGACTATGCTAACTGCATGTTGTTTAGGTATTGGAGAAAGAGAGGGTGAATAACAATCCATAGATTGATGAAAATAGCATTGTTTGCTCGCTAACAAGACAAAGTGGCTCATCTTATTATGGTTTGTCCATCTTTTAGCAATGTATAATATTCATTACTTCCATCTTTAGATACGTTTATATCACTGATATCATAAGAACATAAACAACTGCAGTGGATATTTCGAAAGAGTGTCAAAACCTGTCTACGCATGCTCCCATAATCAAACATGTTTATTTGTTTTGTTTTTTTTCTATGTCATTTTTTGTGTGATCTTCATGGTAATAAACCATTCATTCACTAATCAGTATAGCGTATTGTTTAACTGTACACTTACAATAATATACTCAATGAAGGATTATTTTTCATTGGGAATGTTAACTGAATTCGAATATCTTTAAATATATTCTAAAAACATTGAAAAGAGACAACATACTTTTCATATTTATCAAAGTTAACTTTTGAACAACATCAAACTAAACTTCAAACTAAATATTTCATGAAAGTTATCATCTCCCAAAATAGCCAATAATTCAATAATAATTTGATATAAGAATAAATTGAAAATAAACTTTGATCAATTTCAGAACATTTTAAGAATTTAAAAAAAAATGAAAGTCGGAATTTCATATTGTCATTTTGTATGAGTGTTAACTTCTACTCAATGCTTCAAGATAAACATTTATTGAAAGCTCGCCAAGTTTAATTGTCGGGTAGATGCTTGTTAAGTGTTTGTATATTCAGGTTAGTCATCTGAGATTTATGTTAATTGGATGTAGTTTAACTTAACGAGGAGGGTATTGGAGTCAGAGCAGGTAGCAGATGATAGATTGATGGTTTCTATTTTATGCTCCAATTAAACTTTTATTGAAAACTCGCCAAGTTTAATTGTCGGGAAGCTGCTTTTTAAATGTTTGTATATTCAGGTATAGTCTTTGAAATTAATGTTAATTGGATGTAGTTTAACTTAATGAGGAGGGTATTGGAGTCAGAGCATGTAGCAGAAGATGGATTGATGATTTCTATTTGATGCTCCAATTAAACATTTATTGAAAACTCGCCAAGCTTAATTGTCGGGTAGTTGCTTGTTGATTGTTTGTATATTCAGGTATAGTCATCTGAGATTTATGTTAATTGAATGTCGTTAAACTTAACGAGGAGGGTATTGGAGTCAGAGCAGGTAGCAGATGATAGATTGATGATTTCTTCTCAATACTCCAAGATTAACATTTATTGAAAACTCGCCAAGTTTAATTGTCGGGTAGATGCTTGTTAAGTGTTCGTATATTCAGGTTAGTCATCTGAGATTTATGTTAATTGGATGTAGTTTAACTTAACGAGGAGGGTATTGGAGTCAGAGCAGGTAGCAGATGATAGATTGATGATTTCTATTTCATGCTCCAAGATAAACTTTTATTGAAAACTCGCCAAGTTTAATTGTCGGGAAGTTGCTTTTTTAATGTGTGTATATTCAGGTATAGTCTTTGAGATTTATGTTAATTGGATGTAGTTTAACTTAACGATGAGATTATTGGAGTCAGAGCAGGTAGCAGAAGATAGATTGATGGTTTCTATTTTATGCTCCAATTAAACATTTATTGAAAACTCGCCAAGCTTAATTGTCGGGTAGTTGCTTGTTAAGTGTTTGTATATTCAGTTTAGTCATCTGAGATTTATATTAATTGGATGTAGTTTAACTTAACGAGGAGGGTATTGGAGTCAGAGCAGGTAGCAGATGATAGATTGATGATTTCTATTTGATGCTCCAATTAAACATTTATTGAAAACTCGCCATTTTAATTGTCGGGTAGTTTGCTTTTAAGTGTTTGTATATTCAGGTATAGTCTTTGAGATTAATGTTAATTGGATGTAGTTTAACTTAACGAGGAGGGTATTGGAGTCAGAGCAGGTAGCAGAAGATAGATTGATGGTTTCTATTTTATGCTCCAATTAAACATTTATTGAAAACTCGCCAGTTTAATTGTCGGATAGTTTATTTTAAGTGTTTGTATATTCAGGAATAGTCTTTGAGATGAATGTTAATTGGATGTAGTTTAACTTAACGAGGAGGGTATTGGAGTCAGAGCAGGTAGCAGACGATGGATTGATTTCTATTTGATGCTCCAATTAAACATTTATTGAAAACTCGCCAAGCTGAATTGTCGGGTAGTTGCTTGTTGATTGTTTGTATATTCAGGTATAGTCATCTGAGATTTATGTTAATTGAATGTCGTTAAACTTAACGAGGAGGGTATTGGAGTCAGAGCAGGTAGCAGACGATGGATTGATGATTTCTTCTCTATGCTCCAAGATAAACATTTATTGAAAACTCGCCAAGTTTAATTGTCGGGTAGATGCTTGTTAAGTGTTCGTATATTCAGGTTAGTCATCTGAGATTTATGTTAATTGGATGTAGTTTAACTTAACGAGGAGGGTATTGGAGTCAGAGCAGGTAGCAGATGATAGATTGATGATTTCTATTTCATGCTCCAAGATAAACTTTTATTGAAAACTCGCCAAGTTTAATTGTCGGGTAGTTGCTTTTTAAATGTTTGTTTATTCAGGTATAGTCTTTGAGATTAATGTTATTTCTTTTTAAAGGAGCAGTAGCACGTTTTTAATAATTTCATTTTTAAGATATTTCACTGATAATTGTGAGTTATTGCTAAATGTATTATATTGACAGTGCCAAAAATCTTATTACAAAAGCCAGTCATCCATAGTCAGAGGACAAAGTATGTATGAAGATTCATATAAAATCCATTGGCGGCCATTTTTGTGTGAACACCTTTAATTCATTTTGTGTAAGAAAATGTCATCGCATGGCTAAACTTTACCTTATACATTTGAATTATTACTACTTCATTTAGTTTAAATACATTGTTTTTCAATTGAACCATTAATTTTCATTTTCGTGACATCACCTTATATTTCACCTAAAACGTGCTACTGCCCCTTTAAAATCAACATTTCATCAAATTATATATTTCAAAGTCAACATTTCACCAAACTATTACTTATCAAAGTAAACATTTCACCATTATTTCTTTTCAAAATCAACATTCCATCAAATTATTAATTTTCAAAGTCAACATTTCATCAAATTATTACATATCAAAGTAAACATTTCACCATTATTTCTTTTGAAAGTCAACATTTCAAAAAAAATATTTATTTCAAAGTCACCATTTCATAATTTTTTCTTTTCAAACTCAATATTTCATCAACTAATAACTTTAAAAATCAACATTTCATCAAATCATTTCTTTTGAAAGTCAACATTTCATCAATTATTACTTTTCAAAGTCAACACTTCTTTAAACATATCAGTTTTCAAAGTCAACATTTCACCAAATCATTACTTTTGAAAGTAAACATTTCACCATTATTTATTTTGAAAGTCAACATTTCCAAAAAAATATTTATTTCAAAGTCACCATTTCACAATTTTTTTCTCTTCAAACTCAACATTTCATCAACTAATAACTTTTTAAAATCAACATTTCATCAAATTATTTCTTTTGAAAGTCAACATTTCACCAATTATTTCTTTTCAAAGTCAACACTTCTTCAAACATATCAGTTTTCAAAGTCAACATTTCACCAAATTATTACTTTTGAAAGTAAACACTTCATCAAATCATTAATTTCCAAAACCAAAATTTCTTCAAATTAATACCTTTCAAAGTCAATATTTCACCTTAATTCTTTTCAAACTCAACATTTCATCAAATTATTTCTTTCAAAAGACATCCTTTCATCAAATCATTTCTTTCAAAGTCTACATTTCACAAATCATTTATTTACAAAGTCATCATTCACCAAATTATTTCTTTTCAAAGTCAACATTTCATCAAGTTATTACTTTTCGAAGTCAACTTTTCACCAATTGTTACTTTTCAAAGTCAACATTTTTCAAATTATTACTTTTCAAAGTCAACTTTTCACCAATTGTTACTTTTCAAAGTCAACATTTTTCAAATTATTTCTTTTCAAAGTCAACATTTTGCCAATTATCACTTTTCAAAGTCAAAAATAATCAAGGTAATAAATATCTATTAAAGATGATATTTACAAAACTTTACAAACCTTTACAAACCTTTACAAACATTTACAAAATAATAAATATCTTGTAAATATCATCTTTAATAGATATTTATTACCTTGATTATTTTTGTAAATAAGTACTTTAATCTTTGTAAATATCTTGTAAATAAGTACTTTACAAGATATTTAATCCTTTGTAAATATCTTGTAAAGAACTTCTTTTCATGCAGTGATATTTATATTGTGTATGAATTTATATTGATATCTTATATTTTTTGCAGTGAATAAAGGATAAATCAAACTGCCTGTTCTGCAATTTGATTGTTCAAGCAAAACAAAGGTGAAGTTTGTGCTTGTTCAATTCTGTTGTTCTGTAAGTTTCTTTTGTGTCAGTAAAAATTCACAAACATATATATATATGTATTTATATTGCTGTCATTATTATTTTATTATCTGAATCTAACTAGGGATAAGAGTGTGATAAATACAACAAAATCTTTACAAATACTTGCAATATTTCTCAGGAGATATAACTCACTCTAATATTGAACACTGTTTGATGCATGGAGGGCCAACTTTTAAGAAAGCAATGATTTGATGAGAAAAACAGAAATTTCATAGTTGCACTAGAGAAATTTCATGAAATTAATTCACCAAATATCTTTCATAATTGGATTTGAATCACATTTTTCCTGTAAGTATTAGTGGGTGCAGACATTTGTTGTAGAATTTTGTGAATAAATCAAACAAAACTCTTTATCATGATAATAGATATATGTTATAAAATGAGTTCGCACCAAACAGTTATAAAGAAAATTGTTACAGTCATTTTCTGACAAAAAACAATTGTTGTATCCCAATTGAATATGCATGCCATACTATTGTTACAAAAGTGATTTTGAGACCACCTCCACCGGGATTCGAACCTGGGACCTCCGGGTTGAGAGTCCTGCACTCTACCTGTTGGTCAAACAGATATCCCTCAAGTTAAAGCCAGTAGGAATGCTTATATCTCACCCTGTCACACTATGACCTGTGGAAATGCTTTAAATTGATTTGAACTTTCATTGTTTATTTTGATACATTTTGGATTGAATTAGATCATTCAGTACAAAGCCTAATGTATTAATATATCAGTCAGTTGGAATTTGATTGTTTATTGAATCTGATTATTATTCATTATTTGTGTTGAGAAGTCAAAATCATTTATTAATACTTTCTATTGCAGGATCTATTCAGAGTGGAAGCATATCCAGGATTGGAAGTTAGTGACCACTGCTAGAGTTTGAAACAGTCTGTGATATTCAACACCCAGTCCAGTGCTGAGTTATCTAACTCAAAATATTTATGGAGTCAACTTAGGAAGAAAAAAAAAACAAAGAAAAACAAAACTGAACACACCTGTTTGATTCAGGCATTATGTGAACAATATGGAGCCATCAAAATCTTTGATACAATCTAACAACAATTTATGCTATTGTTGGTTTTATTAATATTTGTGATTGAGTTTTGTAAATGCAAATTCATCTTCAAGTCAGTTGATAGTTCATAGTTATGACTTTTAGGAATTTGCAAGATTATAATCCCTTAATAATATACAGTATACTTTTGCTTGTAGTATCAGATAGGTATAAATACCCTGATGGCATGGATGGTGAAAGTTTTTTTTACCAGAGCACAGTGGATTAAATTTGAAAAGTTTATATTCCATGTCTATGATTACTAATGTTATGATCCAGTTTTTAAGTTAATTTAAGGCAACAATTTGTTATTTGAAAGTAAATGTGTTGACTGGTCCTTATTTGTATCACTAATGTAAACAGATAACATAGGTTGAGTCTGTAACAGAATCTGCCAATAACACATATACCAGTACATTTACAATCATAATGAGCTCTCATCATATGCCAGTAAAGGGATTTTGTTCCATTGGATTTGTTAAAGTTCATATTTTGGTTATTTGTGAGCATTTGAATAAGGAAATCAGGTTCAATTCTGGTTGACTTTCAATTCTTTTATTACATAGATGAGATCTACAGATTTCATTGCCAAGGGAGATAATCCTGGAAAATTTTGAATTTTGAGATAGAATTGTCAAACAAAGACAAGTTGTTGAATGATTTTCACTAAATTGGAGGTTTGTAAGTTTGTTTCAATATGACTTGAAATATTTCTTGATAGTGTCATAGATGTCATGATTTTTTGCTACAATGAAAAAATGAAACACTGGTTATTTTCATTTTCAAAGACATTATTTAACACATTCAGGTCTAGAATTGACATTACCAATGCAGTAGACTTTTGAATTTGGTGAAATTGATGATATAGAATTGTATATATTATAAGAGTGCCTAACATTATTGTTATGTTATCTTTCATATTGTGATTTACTTTGAGAAAACTGAAGATCACCTTCTGATTGAACTTGTTGATTTTAGCCGAACAGGATTATCTCCCCTCAATTATTGGTTAAACATCATATTCATCCTAATAAGTGTAATTTTCTTCAGGAATATATGTGGAATTTAGTGCCAGTATTAATAAAATTCATCAAAGAGATTAAATAAAATCATTATAAATGTATTACCTTTGGTTTATTCTTTTTTATGGCTGATTTATGTTTTTTCCGCTTTGCGATATTGTACCTTTTAATTAATGAATAATAATGAGCAATTGAATATCAAAATTGCAAAAAAATAGCTCTGAATTGACAAAAGAGTCATTCAAGGGCATGAAAATTTCTTAAACAGTTGAATTAATTGAAATTTATTTTTTTAATTTTTTTAATTTTTTTGCAAGCAGTAAGGGGCAGGGCAGGTGCTTGCCAGGCAAGCAGGAAAGGGGTTGAGGCACGGCGATATTGCAAGCAGTAAAGAGTTAAAATTGACCCGAAACGTGAAAAAATATCAAATTTGCTTAAAACATGGTTAGGAAGCATCTACATGCTCCGTACACATCCACAAGCAAAGTTTAGCTGATTTTCAACCCAAAAACGAAGGAAACCATTTTTGTGAAATTTTGACCAAATTGCTTAAAATTGACCCGAAACGTCAAAAATATCAAATTTGCTTAAACGTGGTTAGGACGCATCTACATGCTCCGTACACCTCCACAAGCAAAGTTTAGCTGATTTTCAACGCAAAAACGAAGGAAACCATTTCTGTAAAATTTTGACCAAATTGCTTAAAATTGACCCGAAACGTCAAAAATATCAAATTTGCTTAAAACATGGTTAGGATGCATCTACATGCTCCGTACACATCCACAAGCAAAGTTTAGCTGATTTTCAACCCAAAAACGAAGGAAACCATTTTTGTAAAATTTTGACCAAATTGCTTAAAATTGACCCGAAACGTCAAAAATGTCAAATTTGCTTAAAACATGGTTAGGAAGCATCTACATGCTCCGTACACCTCCACAAGCAAAGTTTAGCTGATTTTCAACCCAAAAACGAAGGAAACCATTTTTGTAAAATTTTGACCAAATTGCTTAAAATTGACCCGAAACGTCAAAAATATCAAATTTGCTTAAACGTGGTTAGGACGCATCTACATGCTCCGTACACCTCCACAAGCAAAGTTTAGCTGATTTTCAACGCAAAAACGAAGGAAACCATTTCTGTAAAATTTTGACCAAATTGCTTAAAATTGACCCGAAACGTCAAAAATATCAAATTTGCTTAAAACATGGTTAGGATGCATCTACATGCTCCGTACACATCCCACAAGCAAAGTTTAGCTGATTTTCAACCCAAAAACGAAGGAAACCATTTTTGTAAAATTTTGACCAAATTGCTTAAAATTGACCCGAAACGTCAAAAATGTCAAATTTGCTTAAAACATGGTTAGGACGCATCTACATGCTCCGTACACCTCCACAAGCAAAGTTTAGCTGATTTTCAACCCAAAAACGAAGGAAACCATTTTTGTAAAATTTTGACCAAATTGCTTAAAATTGACCCGAAACGTCAAAAATATCAAATTTGCTTAAAACATGGTTAGGACGCATCTACATGCTCCGTACACATCCACAAGCAAAGTTTAGCTGATTTTCAACCCAAAAACGAAGGAAAACCATTTTTGTGAAATTTTGACCAAATTGCTTAAAATTGACCCGAAACGTCAAAAATATCAAATTTGCTTAAAACATGGTTAGGACGCATCTACATGCTCCGTTCACCTCCACAAGCAAAGTTTAGCTGATTTTCAACCCAAAAACGAAGGAAACCATTTTTGTGAAATTTTGACCAAATTGCTTAAAAATTGACCCGAAACGTCAAAAATATCAATTTGCTTAAAACATGGTTAGGACGCATCTACATGCTCCGTACACCTCCACAAGCAAAGTTTAGCTGATTTTCAACCCAAAAACGAAGGAAACCATTTTTGTAAAATTTTGACCAAATTGCTTAAAATTGACCCGAAATGTCAAAAATATCAAATTTGCTTAAAACATGGTTAGGACGCATCTACATGCTCCGTACACATCCACAAGCAAAGTTTAGCTGATTTTCAACCCAAAAACGAAGGAAACCATTTTTGTGAAATTTTGAACCAAATTGCTTAAAATTGACCCGAAACGTCAAAAATATCAAATTTGCTTAAAACATGGTTAGGACGCATCTACATGCTCCGTACACCTCCACAAGCAAAGTTTAGCTGATTTTCAACCAAAAACGAAGGAAACCATTTTTGTAAAATTTTGACCAAATTGCTTAAAATTGACCCGAAACGTCAAAAATATCAAATTTGCTTAAAACATGGTTAGGACGCATCTACATGCTCCGTACACATCCACAAGCAAAGTTTAGCTGATTTTCAACCCAAAAACGAAGGAAACCATTTTTGTAAAATTTTGACCAAATTGCTTAAAATTGACCCGAAATGTCAAAAATATCAAATTTGCTTAAAAACATGGTTAGGACGCATCTACATGCTCCGTACACATCCACAAGCAAAGTTTAGCTGATTTTCAACCCAAAAACGAAGGAAATATTTTTGTGAAATTTTGACCAAATTGCTTAAAATTGACCCGAAACGTCAAAAATATCAAATTTGCTTAAAACATGGTTAGGACGCATCTACATGCTCCGTACACCTCCACAAGCAAAGTTTAGCTGATTTTCAACCCAAAAACGAAGGAAACCATTTTTGTAAAATTTTGACCAAATTGCTTAAAATTGACCCGAAACGTCAAAAATATCAAATTTGCTTAAAACATGGTTAGGACGCATCTACATGCTCCGTACATATCCACAAGCAAAGTTTAGCTGATTTTCAACCCAAAAACGAAGGAAACCATTTTTGTAAAATTTTGACCAAATTGCTTAAAATTGACCCGAAACGTCAAAAATATCAAATTTGCTTAAAACATGGTAAGGAGGCATCTACATGCTCCGTACACCTCCACAAGCAAAGTTTAGCTGATTTTCAACCCAAAAACGAAGGAAACCATTTTTGTGAAATTTTGACCAAATTGCTTAAAATTGACCCGAAACGTCAAAAATATCAAATTTGCTTAAAACATGGTTAGGACGCATCTACATGCTCCATACACATCCACAAGCAAAGTTTAGCTGATTTTCAACCCAAAAACGAAGGAAACCATTTTTGTGAAATTTTGACCAAATTGCTTAAAATTGACCCGAAACGTCAAAAATATCAAATTTGCTTAAAACATGGTTAGGACGCATCCACATGCTCCGTGTACACCTCCACAAGCAAAGTTTAGCTGATTTTCAACCCAAAAACGAAGGAAACCATTTTTGTAAAATTTTGACCAAATTGCTTAAAATTAACCCGAAATATCAAAGATATCAAATTTGCTTAAAACATGGTTAGGACGCATCTACATGCTCCGTACACATCCACAAGCAAAGTTTAGCTGATTTTCAACCCAAAAACGAAGGAAACCATTTTTGTAAAATTTTGACCAAATTGCTTAAAATTGACCCGAAACGTCAAAAATGTCAAATTTGCTTAAAACATGGTTAGGACGCATCTTCATGCTCCGTACACCTCCACAAGCAAAGTTTAGCTGATTTTCAACCCAAAAACGAAGGAAACCATTTTTGTAAAATTTTGACCAAATTGCTTAAAATTGACCCGAAACGTCAAAAATATCAAATTTGCTTAAAACATGGTTAGGACGCATCTACATGCTCCGTACACATCCACAAGCAAAGTTTAGCTGATTTTCAACCCAAAAACGAAGGAAACCATTTTTGTGAAATTTTGACCAAATTGCTTAAAATTGACCCGAAACGTCAAAAATATCAAATTTGCTTAAAACATGGTTAGGACGCATCTACATGCTCCGTACACCTCCACAAGCAAAGTTTAGCTGATTTTCAACCCAAAAACGAAGGAAACCATTTTTGTAAAATTTTGACCAAATTGCTTAAAATTGACCCGAAATGTCAAAAAATATCAAATTTGCTTAAAACATGGTTAGGACGCATCTACATGCTCCGTACACATCCACAAGCAAAGTTTAGCTGATTTTCAACCCAAAAACGAAGGAAACCATTTTTGTGAAATTTTGACCAAATTGCTTAAAATTGACCCGAAACGTCAAAAATATCAAATTTGCTTAAAACATGGTTAGGACGCATCTACATGCTCCGTACACCTCCACAAGCAAAGTTTAGCTGATTTTCAACCCAAAAACGAAGGAAACCATTTTTGTAAAATTTTGACCAAATTGCTTAAAATTGACCCGAAACGTCAAAAATATCAAATTTGCTTAAAACATGGTTAGGACGCATCTACATGCTCCGTACACATCCACAAGCAAAGTTTAGCTGATTTTCAACCCAAAAACGAAGGAAACCATTTTTGTAAAATTTTGACCAAATTGCTTAAAATTGACCCGAAATGTAAAAAATATCAAATTTGCTTAAAACATGGTTAGGACGCATCTACATGCTCCGTACACATCCACAAGCAAAGTTTAGCTGATTTTCAACCCAAAAACGAAGGAAATATTTTTGTGAAATTTTGACCAAAATTGCTTAAAATTGACCCGAAACGTCAAAAATATCAAATTTGCTTAAAAACATGGTTAGGACGCATCTACATGCTCCGTACACCTCCACAAGCAAAGTTTAGCTGATTTTCAAACCCAAAAAACGAAGGAAACCATTTTTGTAAAATTTTGACCAAATTGCTTAAAATTGACCCGAAACGTCAAAAATATCAAATTTGCTTAAAACATGGTTAGGACGCATCTACATGCTCCGTACACATCCACAAAGCAAAGTTTAGCTGATTTCTCAACCCAAAAAACGAAGGAAACCATTTTTGTAAAATTTTGACCAAATTGCTTAAAATTGAACCCGAAACGTCAAAAATATCAAATTTGCTTAAAACATGGTAAGGAGGCATCTACATGCTCCGTACACCTCCACAAGCAAAGTTTAGCTGATTTTCAACCCAAAAACGAAGGAAACCATTTTTGTGAAATTTTGACCAAATTGCTTAAAATTGACCCGAAACGTCAAAAATATCAAATTTGCTTAAAACATGGTTAGGACGCATCTACATGCTCCGTACACATCCACAAGCAAAGTTTAGCTGATTTTCAACCCAAAAACGAAGGAAACCATTTTTGTGAAATTTTGACCAAATTGCTTAAAATTGACCCGAAAACTCAAAAATATCAAATTTGCTTAAAACATGGTTAGGACGCATCCACATGCTCCGTGTACACCTCCACAAGCAAAGTTTAGCTGATTTTCAACCCAAAAACGAAGGAAACCATTTTTGTAAAATTTTGACCAAATTGCTTAAAATTAACCCAAAATATCAAAGATATCAAATGTGCTTAAAACATGGTTAGGACGCATCTACATGCTCCGTACACATCCACAAGCAAAGTTTAGCTGATTTTCAACCCAAAAACGAAGGAAACCATTTTTGTAAAATTTTGACCAAATTGCTTAAAATTGACCCGAAACGTCAAAAATGTCAAATTTGCTAAAAACATGGGTTAGGACGCATCTACATGCTCCGTACACCTCCACAAGCAAAGTTTAGCTGATTTTCAACCCAAAAACGAAGGAAACCATTTTTGTAAAATTTTGACCAAATTGCTTAAAATTGACCCGAAACGTCAAAAATATCAAATTTGCTTAAAACATGGTTAGGACGCATCTACATGCTCCGTACACATCCACAAGCAAAGTTTAGCTGATTTTCAACCCAAAAACGAAGGAAACCATTTTTGTAAAATTTTGACCAAATTGCTTAAAATTGACCCGAAATGTCAAAAATATCAAATTTGCTTAAAACATGGTTAGGACGCATCTACATGCTCCGTACACATCCACAAGCAAAGTTTAGCTGATTTTCAACCCAAAAACGAAGGAAACCATTTTTGTGAAATTTTGACCAAATTGCTTAAAATTGACCCGAAACGTCAAAAATATCAAATTTGCTTAAAACATGGTTAGGACGCATCTACATGCTCCGTACACATCCACAAGCAAAGTTTAGCTGATTTTCAACCCAAAAACGAAGGAAACCATTTTTGTAAAATTTTGACCAAATTGCTTAAAATTGACCCGAAACGTCAAAAAATATCAAATTTGCTTAAAACATGGTTAGGACGCATCTACATGCTCCGTACACCTCCACAAGCAAAGTTTAGCTGATTTTCAACCCAAAAACGAAGGAAACCATTTTTGTAAATTTTTGACCAATTTGCTTAAAATTGACCCGAAACGTCAAAAATATCAATTTGCTTAAAACATGGTTAGGACGCATCTACATGCTCCGTACACATCACAAGCAAAGTTTAGCTGATTTTCAACCCATAAACGAAGGAAACCATTTTTGTAAAATTTTGACCAAATTGCTTAAAATTGACCCGAAACGTCAAAAATATCAAATTTGCTTAAAACATGGTTAGGACGCATCTACATGCTCCGTACACCTCCACAAGCAAAAGTTTAGCTGATTTTCAACCCAAAAACGAAGGAAACCATTTTTGTGAAATTTTGACCAAATTGCTTAAAATTGACCCGAAACGTCAAAAATATCAAATTTGCTTAAAACATGGTTAGGACGCATCTACATGCTCCGTACACCTCCACAAGCAAAGTTTAGCTGATTTTCAACCCAAAAACGAAGGAAACCATTTTTGTAAAATTTTGACCAAATTGCTTAAATTGACCCGAAACGTCAAAAATATCAAATTTGCTAAAAACATGGTTAGGACGCATCTACATGCTCCGTACACATCCACAAGCAAAGTTTAGCTGATTTTCAACCCAAAAACGAAGGAAACCATTTTTGTGAAATTTTGACCAAAGTGCTTAAAATTGACCCAGAACGTCAAAAATATCAAATTTGCTTAAAACATGGTTAGGACGCATCTACATGCTCCGTACACCTCCACAAGCAAAGTTTAGCTGATTTTCAAACCCAAAAACGAAGGAAACCATTTTTGTGAAATTTTGACCAAATTGCTTAAAATTGACCCGAAACGTCAAAAATATCAAATTTGCTTAAAAACATGGTTAGGACGCATCTACATGCTCCGTACACCTCCACAAGCAAAGTTTAGCTGATTTTCAACCCAAAAACGAAGGAAACCATTTTTGTAAAATTTTGACCAAATTGCTTAAAATTGACCCGAAATGTCAAAAATATCAAATTTGCTTAAAACATGGTTAGGACGCATCTACATGCTCCGTACACATCCACAAGCAAAGTTTAGCTGATTTTCAACCAAAAACGAAGGAAACCATTTTTGTGAAATTTTGACCAAATTGCTTAAAATTGACCCGAAACGTCAAAAATATCAAATTTGCTTAAAACATGGTTAGGACGCATCTACATGCTCCGTACACCTCCACAAGCAAAGTTTAGCTGATTTTCAACCCAAAAACGAAGGAAACCATTTTTGTAAAATTTTGACCAAATTGCTTAAAATTGACCCGAAACGTCAAAAATATCAAATTTGCTTAAAACATGGTTAGGACGCATCTACATGCTCCGTACACATCCACAAGCAAAGTTTAGCTGATTTTCAACCCAAAAACGAAGGAAACCATTTTTGTAAAATTTTGACCAAATTGCTTAAAATTGACCCGAAATGTCAAAAAATATCAAATTTGCTTAAAACATGGTTAGGACGCATCTACATGCTCCGTACACATCCACAAGCAAAGTTTAGCTGACTTTCAACCCAAAAACGAAGGAAACCATTTTTGTGAAATTTTGACCAAATTGCTTAAAATTGACCCGAAACGTCAAAAATATCAAATTTGCTTAAAACATGGTTAGGAGGCATCTACATGCTCCGTACACCTCCACAAGCAAAGTTTAGCTGATTTTCAACCCCAAAAACGAAGGAAACCATTTTTGTGAAATTTTGACCAAATTGCTTAAAATTGACCCGAAACGTCAAAAATATCAAATTTGCTTAAAACATGGTTAGGACGCATCTACATGCTCCGTACACATCCACAAGCAAAGTTTAGCTGATTTTCAACCCAAAAACGAAGGAAACCATTTTTGTGAAATTTTGACCAAATTGCTTAAAAATTGACCCGAAACGTCAAAAATATCAAATTTGCTTAAAACATGGTTAGGACGCATCTACATGCTCCGTACACCTCCACAAGCAAAGTTTAGCTGATTTTCAACCCAAAAACGAAGGAAACCATTTTTGTAAAATTTTGACCAAATTGCTTAAAATTGACCCGAAACGTCAAAAATATCAATTTGCTTAAAACATGGTTAGGACGCATCTACATGCTCCGTACACATCCACAAGCAAAGTTTAGCTGATTTTCAACCCAAAAACGAAGGAAACCATTTTTGTGAAATTTTGACCAAATTGCTTAAAATTGACCCGAAACGTCAAAAATATCAAATTTGCTTAAAACATGGTTAGGACGCATCTACATGCTCCGTACACCTCCACAAGCAAAGTTTAGCTGATTTCAACCCAAAAACGAAGGAAACCATTTTTGTGAAATTTTGACCAAATTGCTTAAAATTGACCCGAAACGTCAAAAATATCAAATTTGCTTAAAACATGGTTAGGACGCATCTACATGCTCCGTACACCTCCACAAGCAAAGTTTAGCTGATTTTCAACCCAAAAACGAAGGAAACCATTTTTGTAAAATTTTGACCAAATTGCTTAAAATTGACCCGAAATGTCAAAAATATCAAATTTGCTTAAAACATGGTTAGGACGCATCTACATGCTCCGTACACATCCACAAGCAAAGTTTAGCTGATTTTCAACCCAAAAACGAAGGAAACCATTTTTGTGAAATTTTGACCAAATTGCTTAAAATTGACCCGAAACGTCAAAAATATCAAATTTGCTTAAAACATGGTTAGGACGCATCTACATGCTCCGTACACCTCCACAAGCAAAGTTTAGCTGATTTTCAACCCAAAAACGAAGGAAACCATTTTTGTAAAATTTTGACCAAATTGCTTAAAATTGACCCGAAACGTCAAAAATATCAAATTTGCTTAAAACATGGTTAGGACGCATCTACATGCTCCGTACACATCCACAAGCAAAGTTTAGCTGATTTTCAACCCAAAAACGAAGGAAACCATTTTTGTAAAATTTTGACCAAATTGCTTAAAATTGACCGAAATGTCAAAAATATCAAATTTGCTTAAAACATGGTTTAGGACGCATCTACATGCTCCGTACACCTCCACAAGCAAAAGTTTAGCTGATTTTCAACCCAAAAACGAAGGAAACCATTTTTGTGAAATTTTGACCAAATTGCTTAAAATTGACCCGAAACGTCAAAAATATCAAATTTGCTTAAAACATGGTTAGGACGCATCTACATGCTCCGTACACATCCACAAGCAAAGTTTAGCTGATTTTCAACCCAAAAACGAAGGAAACCATTTTTGTAAAATTTTGACCAAATTGCTTAAAATTGACCCGAAACGTCAAAAATATCAAATTTGCTTAAACATGGTTAGGACGCATCTACATGCTCCGTACACCTCCACAAGCAAAGTTTAGCTGATTTTCAACCCAAAAACGAAGGAAACCATTTTTGTGAAATTTTGACCAAATTGCTTAAAATTGACCCGAAACGTCAAAAATATCAAATTTGCTTAAAACATGGTTAGGACGCATCTACATGCTCCGTACACATCCAAAAGCAAAGTTTAGCTGATTTTCAACCCAAAAACGAAGGAAACCATTTTTGTAAAATTTTGACCAAATTGCTTAAAATTGACCGAAACGTCAAAAATATCAAATTTGCTTAAAACATGGTTAGGACGCATCTACATGCTCCGTACACCTCCACAAGCAAAGTTTAGCTGATTTTCAACCCAAAAACGAAGGAAACCATTTTTGTGAAATTTTGACCAAATTGCTTAAAATTGACCCGAAACGTCAAAAATATCAAATTTGCTTAAAACATGGTTAGGACGCATCTACATGCTCCGTACACCTCCACAAGCAAAGTTTAGCTGATTTTCAACCCAAAATCGAAGGAAACCATTTTTTGTAAAATTTTGACCAAATTGCTTAAAATTGACCCCGAAACGTCAAAAATATCAAATTTGCTTAAAACATGGTTAGGACGCATCTACATGCTCCGTACACATCCACAAGCAAAGTTTAGCTGATTTTCAACCCAAAAACGAAGGAAACCATTTTTGTGAAATTTTGACCAAATTGCTTAAAATTGACCCGAAACGTCAAAAATATCAAATTTGCTAAAAGCATGGTTAGGACGCATCTACATGCTCCGTTCACCTCCACAAGCAAAGTTTAGCTGATTTTCAACCCAAAAACGAAGGAAACCATTTTTGTGAAATTTTGACCAAATTGCTTAAAATTGACCCGAAACGTCAAAAATATCAAATTTGCTTAAAACATGGTTAGGACGCATCTACATGCTCCGTACACCTCCACAAGCAAAGTTTAGCTGATTTTCAACCCAAAAACGAAGGAAACCATTTTTGTAAAATTTTGACCAAATTGCTTAAAATTGACCCGAAATGTCAAAAATATCAAATTTGCTTAAAACATGGTTAGGACGCATCTACATGCTCCGTACACATCCACAAGCAAAGTTTAGCTGATTTTCAACCCAAAAACGAAGGAAACCATTTTTGTGAAATTTTGACCAAATTGCTTAAAATTGACCCGAAACGTCAAAAATATCAAATTTGCTTAAAACATGGTTAGGACGCATCTACATGCTCCGTACACCTCCACAAGCAAAGTTTAGCTGATTTTCAACCCAAAAACGAAGGAAACCATTTTTTGTAAAATTTTGACCAAATTGCTTAAAATTGACCCGAAACGTCAAAAATATCAAATTTGCTTAAAACATGGTTAGGACGCATCTACATGCTCCGTACACATCCACAAGCAAAGTTTAGCTGATTTTCAACCCAAAAAACGAAGGAAACCATTTTTGTAAAATTTTGACCAAATTGCTTAAAATTGACCCGAAATGTCAAAAATATCAAATTTGCTTAAAACATGGTTAGGACGCATCTACATGCTCCGTACACATCCACAAGCAAAGTTTAGCTGATTTTCAACCCAAAAACGAAGGAAACCATTTTTGTGAAATTTTGACCAAATTGCTTAAAATTGACCCGAAACGTCAAAAATATCAAATTTGCTTAAAACATGGTTAGGACGCATCTACATGCTCCGTACACATCCACAAGCAAAGTTTAGCTGATTTTCAACCCAAAACGAAGGAAAACCATTTTTTGTAAAATTTTGACCAAATTGCTTAAAATTGACCCGAAACGTCAAAAATATCAAATTTGCTTAAAACATGGTTAGGACGCATCTACATGCTCCGTACACCTCCACAAGCAAAGTTTAGCTGATTTTCAACCCAAAAAACGAAGGAAACCATTTTTGTAAAATTTGACCAAATTGCTTAAAATTGACCCGAAACGTCAAAAATATCAAATTTGCTTAAAACATGGTTAGGACGCATCTACATGCTCCGTACACATCCACAAGCAAAGTTAGCTGATTTTCAACCCAAAAACGAAGGAAACCATTTTTGTAAAATTTTGACCAAATTGCTTAAAATTGACCCGAAACGTCAAAAATATCAAATTTGCTTAAAACATGGTTAGGACGCATCTACATGCTCCGTACACCTCCACAAGCAAAGTTTAGCTGATTTTCAACCCAAAAACGAAGGAAACCATTTTTGTAAAATTTTGACCAAATTGCTTAAAATTGACCCGAAATGTCAAAAATATCAAATTTGCTTAAAACATGGTTAGGACGCATCTACATGCTCCGTACACATCCACAAGCAAAGTTTAGCTGATTTTCAACCCAAAAACGAAGGAAACCATTTTTGTGAAATTTTGACCAAATTGCTTAAAATTGACCCGAAACGTCAAAAATATCAAATTTGCTTAAAACATGGTTAGGACGCATCTACATGCTCCGTACACCTCCACAAGCAAAGTTTAGCTGATTTTCAACCCAAAAACGAAGGAAACCATTTTTGTAAAATTTTGACCAAATTGCTTAAAATTGACCCGAAACGTCAAAAATATCAAATTTGCTTAAAACATGGTTAGGACGCATCTACATGCTCCGTACACATCCACAAGCAAAGTTTAGCTGATTTTCAACCCAAAAACGAAGGAAAACCATTTTTGTAAAATTTTGACCAAATTGCTTAAAATTGACCCGAAATGTCAAAAATATCAAATTTGCTTAAAACATGGTTAGGACGCATCTACATGCTCCGTACACATCCACAAGCAAAGTTTAGCTGATTTTCAACCCAAAAACGAAGGAAACCATTTTTGTGAAATTTTGACCAAATTGCTTAAAATTGACCCGAAACGTCAAAAATATCAAATTTGCTTAAAACATGGTTAGGACGCATCTACATGCTCCGTACACATCCACAAGCAAAGTTTAGCTGATTTTCAACCCAAAAACGAAGGAAACCATTTTTGTAAAATTTTGACCAAATTGCTTAAAATTGACCCGAAACGTCAAAAATATCAAATTTGCTTAAAACATGGTTAGGACGCATCTACATGCTCCGTTCACCTCCACAAGCAAAGTTTAGCTGATTTTCAACCCAAAAACGAAGGAAACCATTTTTGTAAAATTTTGACCAAATTGCTTAAAATTGACCCGAAACGTCAAAAATATCAAATTTGCTTAAAACATGGTTAGGACGCATCTACATGCTCCGTACACATCCACAAGCAAAGTTTAGCTGATTTTCAACCCAAAAACGAAGGAAACCATTTTTGTAAAATTTTGACCAAATTGCTTAAAATTGACCCGAAACGTCAAAAATATCAAATTTGCTTAAAACATGGTTAGGACGCATCTACATGCTCCGTACACATCCACAAGCAAAGTTTAGCTGATTTTCAACCCAAAAACGAAGGAAACCATTTTTGTAAAATTTTGACCAAATTGCTTAAAATTGACCCGAAACGTCAAAAATATCAAATTGCTTAAAACATGGTTAGGACGCATCTACATGCTCCGTACACCTCCACAAGCAAAGTTTAGCTGATTTTCAACCCAAAAACGAAGGAAACCATTTTTGTAAATTTTGACCAAATTGCTTAAAATTGACCCGAAACGTCAAAAATATCAAATTTGCTTAAAACATGGTTAGGACGCATCTACATGCTCCGTACACATCCACAAGCAAAGTTAGCTGATTTTCAACCCAAAAACGAAGGAAACCATTTTTGTAAAATTTTGACCAAATTGCTTAAAAATTGACCCGAAACGTCAAAAATATCAAATTTGCTTAAAACATGGTTAGGACGCATCTACATGCTCCGTACACCTCCACAAGCAAAGTTTAGCTGATTTTCAACCCAAAAACGAAGGAAACCATTTTTGTGAAATTTTGACCAAATTGCTAAAAATTGACCCGAAACGTCAAAAATATCAAATTTGCTTAAAACATGGTTAGGACGCATCTACATGCTCCGTACACCTCCACAAGCAAAGTTTAGCTGATTTTCAACCCAAAAACGAAGGAAACCATTTTTGTAAAATTTTGACCAAATTGCTTAAAATTGACCCGAAATGTCAAAAATATCAATTTGCTTAAAACATGGTTAGGACGCATCTACATGCTCCGTACACATCCACAAGCAAAGTTTAGCTGATTTTCAACCCAAAAACGAAGGAAACCATTTTTGTGAAATTTTGACCAAATTGCTTAAAATTGACCCGAAACGTCAAAATATCAAATTTGCTTAAAACATGGTTAGGACGCATCTACATGCTCCGTACACCTCCACAAGCAAAGTTTAGCTGATTTTCAACCCAAAAACGAAGGAAACCATTTTTATAAAATTTTGACCAAATTGCTTAAAATTGACCCGAAACGTCAAAAATATCAAATTTGCTTAAAACATGGTTAGGACGCATCTACATGCTCCGTACACATCCACAAGCAAAGTTTAGCTGATTTTCAACCCAAAAACGAAGGAAACCATTTTTGTAAAATTTTGACCAAATTGCTTAAAATTGACCGAAATGTCAAAAATATCAAATTTGCTTAAAACATGGTTAGGACGCATCTACATGCTCCGTACACATCCACAAGCAAAGTTTAGCTGATTTTCAACCCAAAAAACGAAGGAAACCATTTTTGTGAAATTTTGACCAAATTGCTTAAAATTGACCCGAAACGTCAAAAATATCAAATTTGCTTAAAACATGGTTAGGAGGCATCTACATGCTCCGTACACATCCACAAGCAAAGTTTAGCTGATTTTCAACCCAAAAACGAAGGAAACCATTTTTGTAAAATTTTGACCAATTGCTTAAAATTGACCCGAAACGTCAAAAATATCAAATTTGCTTAAAACATGGTTAGGACGCATCTACATGCTCCGTACACCTCCACAAGCAAAGTTTAGCTGATTTTCAACCCAAAAACGAAGGAAACCATTTTTGTAAAATTTTGACCAAATTGCTTAAAATTGACCCCGAAACGTCAAAAATATCAAATTTGCTTAAAACATGGTTAGGACGCATCTACATGCTCCGTACACATCCACAAGCAAAGTTTAGCTGATTTTCAACCCAAAAACGAAGGAAACCATTTTTGTAAAATTTTGACCAAATTGCTTAAAATTGACCCGAAACGTCAAAAATATCAAATTTGCTTAAAACATGGTTAGGACGCATCTACATGCTCCGTACACATCCACAAGCAAAGTTTAGCTGATTTTCAACCCAAAAACGAAGGAAACCATTTTTGTAAAATTTTGACCAAATTGCTTAAAATTGACCCGAACCGTCAAAAATATCAAATTTGCTTAAAACATGGTTAGGACGCATCTACATGCTCCGTACACCTCCACAAGCAAAGTTTAGCTGATTTTCAACCCAAAAACGAAGGAAACCATTTTTGTAAAATTTTGACCAAATTGCTTAAAATTGACCCGAAACGTCAAAAATATCAAATTTGCTTAAAAACATGGTTAGGACGCATCTACATGCTCCGTACACATCCACAAGCAAAGTTTAGCTGATTTCAACCCAAAAACGAAGGAAACCATTTTTGTAAAATTTTGACCAAATTGCTTAAATTGACCCGGAAACGTCAAAAATATCAAATTTGCTTAAAACATGGTTAGGACGCATCTACATGCTCCGTACACATCCACAAGCAAAGTTTAGCTGATTTTCAACCCAAAAACGAAGGAAACCATTTTTGTAAAATTTTGACCAAATTGCTTAAAATTGACCCGAAACGTCAAAAATATCAAATTTGCTTAAAACATGGTTAGGACGCATCTACATGCTCCGTACACCTCCACAAGCAAAGTTTAGCTGATTTTCAACCCAAAAAACGAAGGAAACCATTTTTGTGAAATTTTGACCAAATTGCTTAAAATTGACCCGAAACGTCAAAAATATCAAATTTGCTTAAAACATGGTTAGGACGCATCTACATGCTCCGTGTACACCTCCACAAGCAAAGTTTAGCTGATTTTCAACCCAAAAATGAAGGAAACCATTTTTGTAAAATTTTGACCAAATTGCTTAAAATTGACCCGAAACGTCAAAAATATCAAATTTGCTTAAAACATGGTTAGGACGCATCTACATGCTCCGTACACATCCACAAGCAAAGTTTAGCTGATTTTCAACCCAAAAACGAAGGAAACCATTTTTGTGAAATTTTGACCAAATTGCTTAAAATTGACCCGAAACGTCAAAAATATCAAATTTGCTTAAAACATGGTTAGGAAGCATCTACATGCTCCGTACACATCCACAAGCAAAGTTTAGCTGATTTTCAACCCAAAAACGAAGGAAACCATTTTTGTAAAATTTTGACCAAATTGCTTAAAATTGACCCGAAACGTCAAAAATATCAAATTTGCTTAAAACATGGTTAGGACGCATCTACATGCTCCGTACACCTCCACAAGCAAAGTTTAGCTGATTTTCAACCCAAAAACGAAGGAAACCATTTTTGTCAAATTTGACCAAATTGCTTAAAATTGACCCGAAACGTAAAAAATAAAAAAATTTGCTTTAAAAATTGCTAGGACGCATCTACATGCTCCGTACACCTCCACAAGCAAAGTTTAGCTGATTTTCAACCCAAAAACGAAGGAAACCATTTTTGTAAAATTTTGACCAAATTGCTTAAAATTGACCCGAAACGTCAAAATATCAAATTTGCTTTAAAAATTGTTAGGACGCATCTACATGCTCTGAACACCTCCACAAGCAAAGTTTAGCTGATTTTCAACCCAAAAACGAAGGAAACCATTTTTGTAAATTTTGACCAAATTGCTTAAAAATTGACCCGAAACGTCAAAAATATCAAATTTGCTTAAAACATGGTTAGGACGATCTACATGCTCCGTACACATCCACAAGCAAAGTTTAGCTGATTTTCAACCCAAAAACGAAGGAAACCATTTTTGTAAAATTTTGACCAAATTGCTTAAAATTGACCCGAAACGTCAAAAATATCAAATTTGCTTAAAACATGGTTAGGACGCATCTACATGCTCCGTACAACCTCCACAAGCAAAGTTTAGCTGATTTTCAACCCAAAAACGAAGGAAACCATTTTTGTAAAATTTTGACCAAATTGCTTAAAATTGACCCGAAACGTCAAAAAATATCAAAATTTGCTTAAAACATGGTTAGGACGCATCTACATGCTCGTACACATCCACAAGCAAAGTTTAGCTGATTTTCAACCCAAAAACGAAGGAAACCATTTTTGTAAAATTTTGACCAAATTGCTTAAAATTGACCGAAACGTCAAAAATATCAAATTTGCTTAAAACATGGTTAGGACGCATCTACATGCTCCGTACACATCCACAGCAAAGTTTAGCTGATTTTCAACCCAAAAAACGAAGGAAACCATTTTTGTAAAATTTTGACCAAATTGCTTAAAATTGACCCGAAACGTCAAAAATATCAAATTTGCTTAAAACATGGTTAGGACGCATCTACATGCTCCGTACACCTCCACAAGCAAAGTTTAGCTGATTTTCAACCCAAAAACGAAGGAAACCATTTTTGTAAAATTTTGACCAAATTGCTTAAAATTGACCCGAAACGTCAAAAATATCAAATTTGCTTAAAACATGGTTAGGACGCATCTACATGCTCCGTACACATCCACAAGCAAAGTTTAGCTGATTTTCAACCCAAAAACGAAGGAAACCATTTTTGTAAAATTTTGACCAAATTGCTTAAAATTGACCCGAAACGTCAAAAATATCAAATTTGCTTAAAACATGGTTAGGACGCATCTACATGCTCCGTACACCTCCACAAGCAAAGTTTAGCTGATTTTCAACCCAAAAACGAAGGAAACCATTTTTGTGAAATTTTGACCAAATTGCTTAAAATTGACCCGAAACGTCAAAAATATCAAATTTGCTTAAAACATGGTTAGGACGCATCTACATGCTCCGTACACCTCCACAAGCAAAGTTTAGCTGATTTTCAACCCAAAAACGAAGGAAACCATTTTTGTAAAATTTTGACCAAATTGCTTAAAATTGACCCGAAACGTCAAAAATATCAAATTTGCTTAAAACATGGTTAGGACGCATCTACATGCTCCGTACACATCCACAAGCAAAGTTTAGCTGATTTTCAACCCAAAAACGAAGGAAACCATTTTTGTAAAATTTTGACCAAATTGCTTAAAATTGACCCGAAATGTCAAAAATATCAAATTTGCTTAAAACATGGTTAGGACGCATCTACATGCTCCGTACACATCCACAAGCAAAGTTTAGCTGATTTTCAACCCAAAAACGAAGGAAACCATTTTTGTGAAAATTTTGACCAAATTGCTTAAAATTGACCCGAAACGTCAAAAATATCAAATTTGCTTAAAACATGGTTAGGACGCATCTACATGCTCCGTACACATCCACAAGCAAAGTTTAGCTGATTTCAACCCAAAAACGAAGGAAACCATTTTTGTAAAATTTTGACCAAATTGCTTAAAATTGACCCGAAACGTCAAAAATATCAAATTTGCTTAAAACATGGTTAGGACGCATCTACATGCTCCGTACACTCCACAAGCAAAGTTTAGCTGATTTTCAACCCAAAAACGAAGGAAACCATTTTTGTAAATTTTGACCAAATTGCTTAAAATTGACCCGAAACGTCAAAAATATCAAATTTGCTTAAAACATGGTTAGGACGCATCTACATGCTCCGTACACATCCACAAGCAAAGTTTAGCTGATTTTCAACCCAAAAACGAAGGAAACCATTTTTGTAAAATTTTGACCAAATTGCTTAAAATTGACCCGAAACGTCAAAAATATCAAATTTGCTTAAAACATGGTTAGGACGCATCTACATGCTCCGTACACATCCACAAGCAAAGTTTAGCTGATTTTCAACCAAAAACGAAGGAAACCATTTTTGTAAAATTTTGACCAAATTGCTTAAAATTGACCCGAAACGTCAAAAATATCAAATTTGCTTAAAACATGGTTAGGACGCATCTACATGCTCCGTACACCTCCACAAGCAAAGTTTAGCTGATTTTCAACCCAAAAACGAAGGAAACCATTTTTGTAAAATTTTGACCAAATTGCTTAAAATTGACCGAAACGTCAAAAATATCAAATTTGCTTAAAACATGGTTAGGACGCATCTACATGCTCCGTACACATCCACAAGCAAAGTTTAGCTGATTTTCAACCCAAAAACGAAGGAAACCATTTTGTAAAATTTTGACCAAATTGCTTAAAATTGACCCGAAACGTCAAAAATATCAAATTTGCTTAAAACATGGTTAGGACGCATCTACATGCTCCGTACACATCCACAAGCAAAGTTTAGCTGATTCTCAACCCAAAAAACGAAGAAAACAGTTTTAGTAAAATTTTGACCAAATTGCTTAATAATTGACCCGAAACGTCAAAAATATCAAATTTGCTTAAAACAATGGTTAGGACGCATCTACATGCTCCGTACACCTCCACAAGCAAAGTTTAGCTGATTTCAACCCAAAAACGAAGGAAACCCATTTTGTGAAATTTTGACCAAATTGCTTAAAATTGACCCGAAACGTCAAAAATATCAAATTTGCTTAAAACATGGTTAGGACGCATCTACATGCTCCGTGTACACCTCCACAAGCAAAGTTTAGCTGATTTTCAACCCAAAAAATGAAGGAAAACCATTTTTGTAAAATTTTGACCAAATTGCTTAAAATTGACCCGAAACGTCAAAAATATCAAATTTGCTTAAAACATGGTTAGGACGCATCTACATGCT
>OU744736.1:45138-68525 GCA_916613615.1 Steromphala cineraria
ATATTTTTGACGTTTCGGGTCAATTTTAAGCAATTTGGTCAAAATTTTACAAAAATGGTTTCCTTCGTTTTTGGGTTGAAAATCAGCTAAACTTTGCTTGTGGAGGTGTACGGAGCATCTAGATGCGTCCTAACCATGTTTTAAGCAAATTTGATATTTTTGACGTTTCGGGTCCATTTTAAGCAATTTGGTCAAAATTTTACAGAAATGGTTTCCTTCGTTTTTGGGTTGAAAATCAGCTAAACTTTGCTTGTGGAGGTGTACGGAGCATGTAGATGCGTCCTAACCCTGTTTTAAGCAAATTTGATATTTTTGACGTTTTGGGTCAATTTTAAGCAATTTGGTCAAAATTTTACAAAAATGGTTTCCTTCGTTTTTGGTTTGAAAATCAGCTAAACTTTGCTTGTGGAGGTATACGGAGCATGTAGATGCGTCCTAACCATGTTTTAAGCAAATTTGATATTTTTGACGTTTCGGGTGAATTTTAAGCAATTTGGTAAACATTTTACAAAAATGGTTTCCTTCGTTTTTGGTTTGAAAATCAGCTAAACTTTGCTTGTGGAGGTGTACAGAGCATGTAGATGCGTCCTCACCATGTTTTAAGCAAATTTGATATTTTTGACGTTTCGGGTCAATTTTAAGCAATTTGGTCAAAATTTTACAAAAACGGTTTCCTTCGTTTTTGGGTTGAAAATCAGCTAAACTTTGCTTGTGGAGGTGTATGGAGCATGTAGATGCGTCCTATCCATGTTTTAAGCAAATTTGATATTGTTGACGTTTCGGGTCAATTTTAAGCAATTTGGTCAAAATTTTACTAAAACGGTTTCCTTCGTTTTTGGGTTGAAAATCAGCTAAACTTTGCTTGTGGAGGTGTACGGAGCATGTAGATGCGTCCTAACCATGTTTTAAGCAAATTTGATATTTTTGACGTTTCGGGTCAATTTTAAGCAATTTGGTCAAAATTTTACTAAAACGATTTCCTTCGTTTTTTGGTTGAAAATCAGCTAAACTTTGCTTGTGGAGGTGTATGGAGCATGTAGATGCGTCCTAACCATGTTTTAAGCAAATTTGATATTTTTGACGTTTCGGGTCAATTTTAAGCAATTTGGTCAAAATTTTACAAAAATGGTTTCCTTCGTTTTTGGGTTGAAAATCAGCTAAACTTTGCTTGTGGAGGTGTATGGAGCATGTAGATGCGTCCTAACCATGTTTTAAGCAAATTTGATATTTTTGACGTTTCGGGTCAATTTTAAGCAATTTGGTCAAAATTTTACTAAAATGGTTTCCTTCGTTTTAGGGTTGAAAATCAGCTAAAGTTTGCTTGTGGAGGTGTACGGAGCATGTAGATGCGTCCTAACCATGTTTTAAGCAAATTTGATATTTTTGACGTTTCGGGTCAATTTTAAGCAATTTGGTAAAAATTTTACAAAAATGGTTTCCTTCGTTTTTGGGTTGAAAATCAGCTAAACTTTGCTTGTGGAGGTTTACGGAGCATGTAGATGCGTCCTAACCATGTTTTAAGCAAATTTGATATTTTTGACGTTTCGGGTCAATTTTAAGCAATTTGGTAAAAATTTTACAAAAATGGTTTCCTTCGTTTTTGGGTTGAAAATCAGCTAAACTTTGCTTGTGGAGGTTTACGGAGCATGTAGATGCGTCCTAACCATGTTTTAAGCAAATTTGATATTTTTGACGTTTCGGGTCAATTTTAAGCAATTTGGTCAAAATTTTACAAAAATGGTTTCCTTCGTTCTTGGTTTGAAAATCAGCTAAACTTTGCTTGTGGATGTGTACGGAGCATGTAGATGCGTCCTAACCATGTTTTAAGCAAATTTGATATTTTGACATTTCGGGTCAATTTTAAGCAATTTGGTCAAAATTTTACAAAAATGGTTTCCTTCGTTTTTGGGTTGAAAATCAGCTAAACTTTGCTTGTGGAGGTGTATGGAGCATGTAGATGCGTCCTAACCATGTTTTAAGCAAATTTGATATTTTTGACGTTTCGGGTCAATTTTAAGCAATTTGGTCAAAATTTTACAAAAATGGTTTCCTTTGTTTTTGGGTTGAAAATCAGCTAAACTTTGCTTGTGGAGGTGTACGGAGCATGTATGTGCATCCTAACCATGTTTTAAGCAAATTTGATATCTTTGACGTTTCAGGTCAATTTTAAGCAATTTGGTCAAAATTTTACTAAAACGGCTTCCTTCGTTTTTGGGTTGAGAATCAGCTAAACTTTGCTTATGGAGGTGTACGGAGCATGTAGATGCGTTCTAAATATGTTTTAAGCAAATTTGATATTTTTGACGTTTCGGGTCAATTTTAAGCAATTTGGTCAAAATTTTACAAAAACGGTTTCCTTCGTTTTTGGGTTGAAAATCAGCTAAACTTTGCTTGTGGAGGTTTACGGAGCATGTAGGTGCGTCCTAACCATGTTTTAAGCAAATTTGATATTTTTGACGTTTTGGGTCAATTTTAAGCAATTTGGTCAAAATTTTACAAAAATGGTTTCCTTCGTTTTTGAGTTGAAAATCAGCTAAACTTTGCTTGTGGAGGTGTACGGAGCATGTAGATGCGTCCTAACCATGTTTTAAGCAAATTTGATATTTTTGACGTTTCGGGTCAATTTTAAGCAATTTGGTCAAAATTTTACAAAAATGGTTTCCTTCGTTTTTGTGTTGAAAATCAGCTAAACTTTGCTTGTGGAGGTGTACGGAGCATGTAGATGCGTCCTAACCATGTTTTAAGCAAATTTGATATTTTTGACGTTTCGGGTGAATTTTAAGCAATTTGGTCAAAATTTTACAAAAACGGTTTCCTTCGTTTTTGGGTTGAGAATCAGCTAAACTTTGCTTGTGGAGGTGTACGGAGCATGTAGATGCGTCCTAACCATGTTTTAAGCAAATTTGATATTTTTGACGTTTCGGGTCAATTTTAAGCAATTTGGTCAAAATTTTACTAAAACGGTTTCCTTCGTTTTTGGGTTGAGAATCAGCTAAACTTTGCTTTTGGAGGTGTACGGAGCATGTAGATGCGTCCTAACCATGTTTTAAGCAAATTTGATATTTTTGACGTTTCGGGTCAATTTTAAGCAATTTGGTCAAAATTTTACAAAAATGGTTTCCTTCGTTTTTGGGTTGAAAATCAGCTAAACTTTGCTTGTGGAGGTGTACGGAGCATCTAGATGCGTCCTAACCATGTTTTAAGCAAATTTGATATTTTTTGACGTTTCGGGTCCATTTTAAGCAATTTGGTCAAAATTTTACAGAAATGGTTTCCTTCGTTTTTGGGTTGAAAATCAGCTAAACTTTGCTTGTGGAGGTGTACGGAGCATGTAGATGCGTCCTAACCCTGTTTTAAGCAAATTTGATATTTTTGACGTTTTGGGTCAATTTTAAGCAATTTGGTCAAAATTTTACAAAAATGGTTTCCTTCGTTTTTGGTTTGAAAATCAGCTAAACTTTGCTTGTGGATGTGTACTGAGCATGTAGATGCGTCCTAACCATGTTTTAAGCAAATTTGATATTTTGACATTTCGGGTCAATTTTAAGCAATTTGGTCAAAATTTTACAAAAATGGTTTCCTTCGTTTTTGGGTTGAAAATCAGCTAAACTTTGCTTGTGGAGGTGTACAGAGCATGTAGATGCGTCCTCACCATGTTTTAAGCAAATTTGATATTTTTGACGTTTCGGGTCAATTTTAAGCAATTTGGTCAAAATTTTACAAAAACGGTTTCCTTCGTTTTTGGGTTGAAAATCAGCTAAACTTTGCTTGTGGAGATGTATGGAGCATGTATATGCGTCCTATCCATGTTTTAAGCAAATTTGATATTGTTGACGTTTCGGGTCAATTTTAAGCAATTTGGTCAAAATTTTACTAAAACGGTTTCCTTCGTTTTTGGGTTGAAAATCAGCTAAACTTTGCTTGTGGAGGTGTACGGAGCATGTAGATGCGTCCTAACCATGTTTTAAGCAAATTTGATATTTTTGACGTTTCGGGTCAATTTTAAGCAATTTGGTCAAAATTTTACTAAAACGATTTCCTTCGTTTTTTGGTTGAAAATCAGCTAAACTTTGCTTGTGGAGGTGTATGGAGCATGTAGATGCGTCCTAACCATGTTTTAAGCAAATTTGATATTTTTGACGTTTCGGGTCAATTTTAAGCAATTTGGTCAAAATTTTACAAAAATGGTTTCCTTCGTTTTTGGGTTGAAAATCAGCTAAACTTTGCTTGTGGAGGTGTATGGAGCATGTAGATGCGTCCTAACCATGTTTTAAGCAAATTTGATATTTTTGACGTTTCGGGTCAATTTTAAGCAATTTGGTCAAAATTTTACAAAAATGGTTTCCTTCGTTTTAGGGTTGAAAATCAGCTAAAGTTTGCTTGTGGAGGTGTACGGAGCATGTAGATGCGTCCTAACCATGTTTTAAGCAAATTTGATATTTTTGACGTTTCGGGTCAATTTTAAGCAATTTGGTCAAAATTTTACAAAAATGGTTTCCTTCGTTTTTGGGTTGAAAATCAGCTAAACTTTGTTTGTGGAGGTTTACGGAGCATGTAGATGCGTCCTAACCATGTTTTAAGCAAATTTGATATTTTTGACGTTTCGGGTCAATTTTAAGCAATTTGGTCAAAATTTTACAAAAATGGTTTCCTTCGTTTTTTGGGTTGAAAATCAGCTAAACTTTGCTTGTGGAGGTTTACGGAGCATGTAGATGCGTCCTAACCATGTTTTAAGCAAATTTGATATTTTTGACGTTTCGGGTCAATTTTAAGCAATTTGGTCAAAATTTTACAAAAATGGTTTCCTTCGTTCTTGGTTTGAAAAATCAGCTAAACTTTGCTTGTGGATGTGTACGGAGCATGTAGATGCGTCCTAACCATGTTTTAAGCAAATTTGATATTTTGACATTTCGGGTCAATTTTAAGCAATTTGGTCAAAATTTTACAAAAATGGTTTCCTTCGTTTTTGGGTTGAAAAATCAGCTTAACTTTGCTTGTGGAGGTGTACGGAGCATGTAGATGCGTCCTAACCATGTTTTAAGCAAATTTGATATTTTTGACGTTTCGGGTCAATTTTAAGCAATTTGGTCAAAATTTTACAAAAACGGTTTCCTTCGTTTTTGGGTTGAAAATCAGCTAAACTTTGCTTGTGGAGGTGTATGGAGCATGTATATGCGTCCTATCCATGTTCTAAGCAAATTTGATATTGTTGACGTTTCGGGTCAATTTTAAGCAATTTGGTCAAAATTTTACTAAAACGGTTTCCTTCGTTTTTGGGTTGAAAATCAGCTAAACTTTGCTTGTGGAGGTGTACGGAGCATGTAGATGCGTCCTAACCATGTTTTAAGCAAATTTGATATTTTTGACGTTTCGGGTCAATTTTAAGCAATTTGGTCAAAATTTTACAAAAATGGTTTCCTTCGTTTTTGGGTTGAAAATCAGCTAAACTTTGCTTGTGGAGGTTTACGGAGCATGTAGGTGCGTCCTAACCATGTTTTAAGCAAATTTGATATTTTTGACGTTTTGGGTCAATTTTAAGCAATTTGGTCAAAATTTACAAAAATGGTTTCCTTCGTTTTTGAGTTGAAAATCAGCTAAACTTTGCTTGTGGAGGTATACGGAGCATGTAGATGCGTCCTAACCATGTTTTAAGCAAATTTGATATTTTTGACGTTTCGGGTCAATTTTAAGCAATTTGGTCAAAATTTTACAAAAATGGTTTCCTTCGTTCTTGGTTTGAAAATCAGCTAAACTTTGCTTGTGGATGTGTACGGAGCATGTAGATGCGTCCTAACCATGTTTTAAGCAAATTTGATATTTTGACATTTCGGGTCAATTTTAAGCAATTTGGTCAAAATTTTACAAAAATGGTCTCCTTCGTTTTTGGGTTGAAAATCAGCTAAACTTTGCTTGTGGAGGTGTACGGAGCATGTAGATGCGTCCTAACCATGTTTTAAGCAAATTTGATATTTTTGACGTTTCGGGTCAATTTTAAGCAATTTGGTCAAAATTTTACAAAAACGGTTTCCTTCGTTTTTGGGTTGAAAATCAGCTAAACTTTGCTTGTGGAGGTGTATGGAGCATGTATATGCGTCCTATCCATGTTCTAAGCAAATTTGATATTGTTGACGTTTCGGGTCAATTTTAAGCAATTTGGTCAAAATTTTACTAAAACGGTTTTCTTCGTTTTTGGGTTGAAAATCAGCTAAACTTTGCTTGTGGAGGTGTACGGAGCATGTAGATGCGTCCTAACCATGTTTTAAGCAAATTTGATATTTTTGACGTTTCGGGTCAATTTTAAGCAATTTGGTCAAAATTTTACTAAAACGATTTCCTTCGTTTTTGGGTTGAAAATCAGCTAAACTTTGCTTGTGGAGGTGTACGGAGCATGTAGATGCGTCCTAACCATGTTTTAAGCAAATTTGATATTTTTGACGTTTCGGGTCAATTTTAAGCAATTTGGTCAAAATTTTACAAAAATGGTTTCCTTCGTTTTTGGGTTGAAAATCAGCTAAACTTTGCTTGTGGAGGTTTACGGAGCATGTAGGTGCGTCCTAACCATGTTTTAAGCAAATTTGATATTTTTGACGTTTTGGGTCAATTTTAAGCAATTTGGTCAAAATTTACAAAAATGGTTTCCTTCGTTTTTGAGTTGAAAATCAGCTAAACTTTGCTTGTGGAGGTATACGGAGCATGTAGATGCGTCCTAACCATGTTTTAAGCAAATTTGATATTTTTGACGTTTCGGGTGAATTTTAAGCAATTTGGTAAACATTTTACAAAAATGGTTTCCTTCGTTTTTGGTTTGAGAATCAGCTAAACTTTGCTTGTGGAGGTGTACGGAGCATGTAGATGCGTCCTAACCATGTTTTAAGCAAATTTGATATTTTTGACGTTTCGGGTGAATTTTAAGCAATTTGGTCAAAATTTTACAAAAATGGTTTCCTTCGTTTTTGGGTTGAAAATCAGCTAAACTTTGCTTGTGGAGGTGTACGGAGCATGTAGGTGCGTCCTAACCATGTTTTAAGCAAATTTGATATTTTTGACGTTTCAGGTCAATTTTAAGCAATTTGGTAAAAATTTTACAAAAATGGTTTCCTTTGTTTTTGGGTTGAAAATCAGCTAAACTTTGCTTGTGGAGGTTTACGGAGCATGTAGATGCATCCTAACCATGTTTTAAGCAAATTTGATATTTTTGACGTTTCGGGTCAATTTTAAGCAATTTGGTCAAAATTTTACAAAAATGGTTTCCTTTGTTTTTGGGTTGAAAATCAGCTAAACTTTGCTTGTGGAGGTGTACGGAGCATGTAGGTGCATCCTAACCATGTTTTAATCAAATTTGATATTTTTGACGTTTCAGGTCAATTTTTAGCAATTTGGTCAAAATTTTACTAAAACGGCTTCCTTCGTTTTTGGGTTGAGAATCAGCTAAACTTTGCTTATGGAGGTGTACGGAGCATGTAGATGCGTCCTAAATATGTTTTAAAGGATTTTAAAACCCCATTCCGAAATATTTGAAGTTAAAACATATTGTTTTGATCAAACAACTCAACCTGCAACATCGCCCAGCTAACATTTTTTTCCCTTTTGTCAAACTTGCTGCATCACTTTTCCCGAGCGAGAACCGAAGAATCCCGAACTTTAATGAGCACAAGAACCAGTGACGTAATAGTAGCCTGACGAATCCAGAGGCGTGTAGTTGTTTACATACGAGCGAAGGGGAAGTTATTCGGCGTGAGTTTACAAAGACGTCGTTGGACCTAACAAACGATGATGATACAAATATATCAACACAGACCTATTCACTAATAGGTAAGGGTCATATTCGATTGGAGATCATATTCTATTGGATAGGTTTTTGTCATCTAAATCTAATATTTTAGCACTATGCTCAAAGAGCGAAATCGGAATATTACTAGACTTCAACGAACACAGGGCAAGTGTTATCAGCATTAACTAGTTTTTAAAGAACTTTTGATAATTGATTTTTGAGCTTATGTCAGGTGGCGAAGTTTTCAAATGACACATATAAAGACACCTAGACAAAGTATATAAATATTTGAATCGGCCGCGCGGCCGGTCGTCACGCCGTTGTGTCGTTGACAGCACAATTTTTTTCAACGAAAATGTAAAAAACCTGTCAATCTTTTAAAACTTAAAATGATAAAACTGGCAACATCTTCAAGATAACCTTACAAACAAGGCGTCAAAACAACTTTGTATGTCATGATAATCAAGCAATATAGAGTTAGAACAAAATTTGTTCCTTTTGATGTGGATTTCTATCACGTCGCCAGTATCAAGAACGATAACTCTAAACGGCTCTTTTGTTTACTACTTTACATGTTCCCAGAGCTGATTGACTAGGTTGGTTGATTTTTTTCTTTCTAATATAAGATTTACTTGTAATCAGATTCAATTACACCTGCAATATCTCAAAAGTATCAATACAATAAATTACAATGTGAACAATGCTATTGGTTTAATCTTTTAAGACTAGTTTTTAAATATTATGATTTTAATAATAATTATTGTAAATATTTGCCACATAAACTAAAACGATTTATTGAACTTTTTAGGGTAATTTGGAAAGAAATCATTGACAAAGGGCTATTTTGTATGTTTTCACAATTTTCTGTATTTGGGCAAATGACATTATTTCAATAGTAAATTTCTTGGCCCAATTGTTTAATTTTCTTTCATCCAGTGTGCAAATCATCCATGGCCCCTGCCATACCTAATTACTGTTTTATGCATGTATATTTGTTGATAATTTCATTACTGCTTACAAATACTGATTCATTCTCAAATATTGAAAAATATAATCACACAAAATCATTTCAATTATTATATGCAATCTGCAATCATCTAGCATATCACTTAGTTAGATATTGTTTAAAATAATTACGGTAACATAGATATGCACAATCTTAAAACAGTCCTCGGGATGTTTCAATTATTTCGAAAAATATTATTGCTGATATGTGACATATATTTCTAAAATTTGGAATCGTTTTAACTATGAAATGATTACAACAAACTGTCTGGAAATAAGTGTATATACTCATATTCCAAGTTACTGCAAGACGTTCAATTTTATCAAAAAGACATCAAGGTTATTGTTTCCTTATCTATTTAAGGTGATATTCAGCTGATCTTAAATATCCAGTTCTTTAAATAGACTGGAGTACGAATTTATAATGATATGAACCTCAAAGAAAAAACAAATTGATAGCCAGTTGGAATTCCCGATTTTTTGTTTTTGGAAATATCAAATCATTATCATAAAAAATCAACACAGAAAATAGTCTATCGACGGCAGGAATGAATTGACGACGATCAAACACACATTTATATTTAGCTATAATTATTAAACTTAGTCAACAATAAGGTTAATGTCTTTGAGATATGTTGTGAGTATTTATGTAATAAATCTCAACAATAGTATCAATCAAAAGCGTGTTTGTTTTAAAACAGCTTTGACATCAGCCTTCCGAGGCTTTGCACTGCAGTGCGTCATGCCCGGCCGAGATTGACGGGCTACTATTACGTCACATTACGGAAAATACCGAGAGCTGCCGATCTTTTTGCATATCGGCAAGTCGGATTTGCCGGACGGTTTACAAATGTTAGCGCAGGATTGCAAATTAGACGTAAAATCATGGTGGCTTGTGTTTACCGGTAAAACACACCACACTTATGAAGTTAATTGACTTAAAATGGGGTTTTGAAATCCTTTAAGCAAATTTGATATTTTTGACGTTTCGGGTCAATTTTAAGCAATTTGGTCAAAATTTTACAAAAACGGTTTCCTTCGTTTTTGGGTTGAAAATCAGCTAAACTTTGCTTGTGGAGGTTTACGGAGCATGTAGGTGCGTCCTAACCATGTTTTAAGCAAATTTGATATTTTTGACGTTTTGGGTCAATTTTAAGCAATTTGGTCAAAATTTTACAAAAATGGTTTCCTTCGTTTTTGAGTTGAAAATCAGCTAAACTTTGCTTGTGGAGGTGTACGGAGCATGTAGATGCGTCCTAACCATGTTTTAAGCAAATTTGATATTTTTGACGTTTCGGGTCAATTTTAAGCAATTTGGTCAAAATTTTACAAAATGGTTTCCTTCGTTTTTGGGTTGAGAATCAGCTAAACTTTGCTTGTGGAGGTGTACGGAGCATGTAGATGCGTCCTAACCATGTTTTAAGCAAATTTGATATTTTTGACGTTTCGGGTCAATTTTAAGCAATTTGGTCAAAATTTTACAAAAATGGTTTCCTTCGTTTTTGAGTTGAAAATCAGCTAAACTTTGCTTGTGGAGGTGTACGGAGCATGTAGATGCGTCCTAACCATGTTTTAAGCAAATTTGATATTTTTGACGTTTCGGGTGAATTTTAAGCAATTTGGTCAAAATTTTACAAAAATGGTTTCCTTCGTTTTTGGGTTGAAAATCAGCTAAACTTTGCTTGTGGAGGTGTACGGAGCATGTAGATGCGTCCTAACAATGTATTAAGCAAATTTGATATTTTTGACGTTTCGGGTCAATTTTAAGCAATTTGGTCAAAATTTTACAAAAATGGTTTCCTTCGTTTTTGGGTTGAAAATCAGCTAAACTTTGCTTGTGGAGGTGTATGGAGCTTGTAGATGCGTCCTAACCATGTTTTAAGCAAATTTGATATTTTTGACGTTTCGGGTCAATTTTAAGCAATTTGGTAAACATTTTACAAAAATGGTTTCCTTCGTTTTTGGGTTAAAAATCAGCTAAACTTTGCTTGTGGAGGTTTACGGAGCGTGTAGATGCGTCCTAACCATGTTTTAAGCAAATTTGATATTTTTGACGTTTCGGGTCAATTTTAAGCAATTTGGTCAAAATTTTACAAAAATGGTTTCCTTTGTTTTTGGGTTGAAAATCAGCTAAACTTTGCTTGTGGAGGTGTACGGAGCATGTAGGTGCATCCTAACCATGTTTTAAGCAAATTTGATATTTTTGACGTTTCGGGTCAATTTTAAGCAATTTGGTCAAAATTTTACAAAAATGGTTTCCTTCGTTTTTGGGTTGAAAATCAGCTAAACTTTGCTTGTGGAGGTGTACGGAGCATGTAGATGCGTCCTAACAATGTATTAAGCAAATTTGATATTTTTGACGTTTCGGGTCAATTTTAAGCAATTTGGTCAAAATTTTACAAAAATGGTTTCCTTCGTTTTTGGGTTGAAAATCAGCTAAAGTTTGCTTGTGGAGGTGTATGGAGCTTGTAGATGCGTCCTAACCATGTTTTAAGCAAATTTGATATTTTTGACGTTTCGGGTCAATTTTAAGCAATTTGGTAAACATTTTACAAAAATGGTTTCCTTCGTTTTTGGGTTAAAAATCAGCTAAACTTTGCTTGTGGAGGTTTACGGAGCGTGTAGATGCGTCCTAACCATGTTTTAAGCAAATTTGATATTTTTGACGTTTCGGGTCAATTTTAAGCATTTTGGTCAAAATTTTACAAAAATGGTTTCCTTTGTTTTTGGGTTGAAAATCAGCTAAACTTTGCTTGTGGAGGCGTACGGAGCATGTAGGTGCATCCTAACCATGTTTTAAGCAAATTTGATATTTTTGACGTTTCGGGTCAATTTTAAGCAATTTGGTCAAAATTTTACAAAAATGGTTTCCTTCGTTTTTGGGTTGAAAATCAGCTAAAGTTTGCTTGTGGAGGTGTATGGAGCTTGTAGATGCGTCCTAACCATGTTTTAAGCAAATTTGATATTTTTGACGTTTCGGGTCAATTTTAAGCAATTTGGTAAACATTTTACAAAAATGGTTTCCTTCGTTTTTGGGTTAAAAATCAGCTAAACTTTGCTTGTGGAGGTTTACGGAGCGTGTAGATGCGTCCTAACCATGTTTTAAGCAAATTTGATATTTTTGACGTTTCGGGTCAATTTTAAGCATTTTGGTCAAAATTTTACAAAAATGGTTTCCTTTGTTTTTGGGTTGAAAATCAGCTAAACTTTGCTTGTGGAGGTGTACGGAGCATGTAGGTGCATCCTAACCATGTTTTAAGCAAATTTGATATTTTTTACGTGTCGGGTCAATTTTAAGCAATTTGGTCAAAATTTTACAAAAACGGTTTCCTTCGTTTTTGGGTTGAAAATCAGCTAAACTTTGCTTGTGGAGGTTTACGGAGCATGTAGGTGCGTCCTAACCATGTTTTAAGCAAATTTGATATTTTTGACGTTTTGGGTCAATTTTAAGCAATTTGGTCAAAATTTTACAAAAATGGTTTCCTTCGTTTTTGAGTTGAAAATCAGCTAAACTTTGCTTGTGGAGTTGTACGGAGCATGTAAATGCGTCCTAACCATGTTTTAAGCAAATTTGATATTTTTGACGTTTCGGGTCAATTTTAAGCAATTTGGTCAAAATTTTACAAAAATGGTTTCCTTCGTTTTTGGGTTGAAAATCAGCTAAACTTTGCTTGTGGAGGTGTACGGAGCATGTAGATGCGTCCTAACCATGTTTTAAGCAAATTTGATATTTTTGACGTTTCGGGTCAATTTTAACCCTTACGATGCGGCTAGATATTTTTGCTCAACTAGCCCCCGTGGCGACATTGTTTTGTCCGGTGCCAGCCACCGTTATATCCTGATTGCACCGCCCACTGAATATGTTTATGTAGCGAGTCCCGGGTCTTTTACAACAATTGGTGTATCTATTTCGCGGATCCCGGATTTTTATTTAGAGCCTTGTAAAATGTTTATTTATGCACACACAATAATTCTTTTTACATGGACTTCTAGATACACTGTGCCTCTTTATAAATATATAAAAAAACATTACGATGCGCCTCATATTTTTTTTCCCACAGTCATCAAAAGAAAGTCTTTAATTCCGCTTGCCGCTTCTTTATTTTTGTGCGCGCATTGACATATGATACATGGAAAAAAAGACAATTCTTTTCTCTACAAGTTGATATAAAAATTATAAAAATATCTCTAATGGTTCGTGAGATATGAGTGCCGCAAGGTGCGCGAGTTAACACAAGTTCAATTAGCGAACGCCGGCGGGCAAGTAGCGTGTGTGAACGATCACTTATCTTTCGCTTGCTGCTTCTTTATTTTTGTGCGCGCATAGACATATGATACATGGAAAAAAAGACAATTCTTTTCTCTACAAGTTGATATAAAAATTATAAAAATATCTCTAATGGTTCGTGAGATATGAGTGCCGCAAAGTGCGCGAGTTAAATACAAGTTCAATTGGCGAACGCCGGAGCGCAAGTAGAGCGCGCACCGCTTCTTCATTGCGCGCATAGACATATGATACATGGAAAAAAAGACAATTCTTTTCTCTACAAGTTGATATAAAAATTATAAAAATATCTCTAATGGTTCGTGAGATATGAGTGCCACAAGGTGCGGGAGTTAAATACAAGTTCAATTAGCGAACGCCGGCGCGCAAGTAGCGCGGGTGGACGATGTCATTTATTCCGTGCATCGCTGCCGCTTCTTTATCATTGTGCGCGCATAGACAAATGATACATTGAAATGAAGACAATATACTCCTCTACAAAATGGAGAAAAAAAATTGAAATTATCTCAAACGTTCCGTGAGATATGAATGCCGCAAGGTGGGTAACCCCAATCATTTTTGAGAAAAGGTTTGATATTTCCGACAGATAGCTTGCAGTTTCTTTAGTTTTTCGTGCGCATTTACAAATGACACATTGGACTGAAGCTCGTTCTTCGCTCTTTACAATCATGTAAATGATTTGATCCCCACCCCCTTCCAAAATTGTATATAGTGCCAAAGAAGGGGTGGGGGTTCATGATGCGGCTTCAGTTGAACTTCCACGGACAGCTCACATTGACTTTCTCTGTCTCTGTTACGAAATAAAAAAAGAAAAATTTATTTTTATAAATGCTTGTACAATATAATCAACAAATATATAAGTATAACAATAATCACCTTCAAAGGTGCGAATAACAGCTTTATAGAACCTGACAAGGTCTAGAGTTCAGTCCATACTTCTACTTCTTTTTTCTTTCTTCAATTATCTTCATCCCCATCTTCGTCTTCCCTCTCTATCATACTGATATAGGCTTTACAGAAATCTTGTGATGTGTGGTATAGGCGGAAACATGGTTCTACACACAAAGCAACATTGCAGTCTAGACACTCGAAACAAGATTCTCTTCCTACTCTTTTCTTCTTTCTTGCTGGCTGGTTGGCAGCTGCCGATCCACGCCGCATGAGTTCACGTCTGGCTTTAGAACATACAACACAGGTGCGTGACAAATTCTTCTTTCTTCCTACAGGCTCGATCTTTGAAGGAAAGTGACGGCCATGCAGGCGTACAATACTGTCGTCGGTCGTACATTGCCGACCCCGGGGACGTCTGCCGAGAGATGCAACCTTATCTCTGTCGGCAAAGGTTATGATGTGTTGAACTATTTCTTTCCTAAATTCTCTGTTTGTCTTCAGTGTTTTATCTTTGGAGAGTTCTTTGTACAGAACGTAGGCATTCAAAAGAGCAACGTTGAGGATATGAAACCACACACGCTTCCACCACTTTAGAGTTTTCATCTTGAACGGTGTGTACGACAACATCTGACCGGCCCGGTCGACGCCACCCATGTACTTGTTGTATTCATGAACGATCCGAGGTTTTGTAATTGGTTCTCCAGTCACCCTGTTCTTCCTTCCCGACTCGACATCTTCCGTGTCCTCAACAGTGGACATAAGCAAGACTGACTTTCTGTCCTCATACCTGACGATCAGAAGTTCTTTGTTGTGTTGCTGCAACATAGAACCTTTCTCTGGTTTCTTCGTTTTTCTCTTCAGTTTGACTGGGATTCCGCTCCTATTTCCTAGCAACATCCCCGTCGCACCGAAACCACACTTCCACAGATTGATGTACAATGTCACAGATGAATAGAAATTGTCCATGTAAACATGATATCCCTTTCGAGAGTAATCTTTGACCAAATCCATGACCAAATCATACGTTTTCCCTCCAATAGAAACTTCGTTGGTTCTTCCAGTGTAGAGTTTGAATTTACAGACGTATCCATTGTGCGAGTCACACAATATGTAAGCCTTGATGCCATACTTCTTAGGTTTGTCAGGGTTGTAAACCTTGAAGCTGAGGTTGCCTTTCCAAGGCACCAATCCCTCATCAACTGAGATATGTTGATGCGGTATATAAACTCTTGAGAACCGATGTATGATGCGGTTATACAATATTCCAAGTTTATTGAGTGGGGAAAACTGTGGTGTGTTTCGTCCTGGCATTGTACTGTTATCAGATAAGTGAAGAAACGTGAGCAACAACCAAAACCTGTCTCTAGGCATACACTTTGGGAAGAAAGGCGTCGAGGTAACATCACTAGTCGACCAATACTCTGAAAAGTTCCTCTGTACAACTAAGGACATGGCGATAGTCATCGCTACGAATACTTTCATTTCCTCAGCATTCGTATCCTTCCACTGGCGCATTCTTGACTTGGGCGGGAGGACCTCGTCGTCGCATTCTTGGTGAAAGTATCTATTGGTTTCCGTTGCCATTAATCCGTCATCATCTTCTTGTAAGAACATTTCGAAATAGTCAATAGGTTTTGGTTGCTCAGGCAATTCTTTGAACTGTCCCAGCCCAGTCTGTCCCGTAAAAGGCAGATCAACACGTCCACGTGGCCTCGGCCCGTCCTTCCAGTTTGCCGCAAAATCACCCTCCCCTGTATCAGAGGTGTCACTGTCTTGATCATCCAAGTCAACGAACTCGTCAGTGGAAGAACCAGCAGAAGCTGCCCCCGCCGTAGCAGCTAGTATACGTCTTGCAATGTTCCTTATGTCTGGATCACTGTCCATGTCCGATACCAATCCATCACTATCACTATTCACATCACTATCATCAGTAGTTTCCATATCAGAAGTTTCATCAGCATGGACTTCGGAAGAGAACTCGTCGTCTGAAGCATACGGCCCCCCCATAGTTCCGAGTCCTCGGTCTCCTTCCTCTAAATCTTGGCATCTTCTATATCATCTGTAATAGATTGAAACAGATTTAGACATGTGCAAGTAATAACAACTCAGGAGCATTTTACAGAGAAAATCAGTGTGAGCCTCATGGACATTCATTTGCCGTCATTCCAAAGTATTTGAAACAATCACACCATCGGCGCCGACGGCACCAAAGGCAATGGTAAAATTCACATATTTGGACGTTTCATGACTGTCCCGGCTAACCCCGGTTCTTTTATTCATACGACTCCCCCAAAGTCGAAAACCTGGGCTTTCTTCTGACTTCCTAGGCGACGAGTTGGCGAGTCGCGAACGAAACAACCATCTACGTCAGGGAAGCTCTGATTGTCAGTTGTGGATTACAAAAGTTTTGCAACTTTTGATAGGTTCCACGGACCTAACCGCCGCAGCGTCGCGGCGAAACCCGAACAAAATTGCCGATGTCAAAAAAAGGACATCAACACATTTTGCGGGGCTTCTTGCATCTTTATTTCTCTTTGCGCATATACATATGATATACCAAAATGATAGCACTTTTATTCTCTTTCCAACGATATATCGTGTGTTAGAGCGCGCCGCTTGGTTAGTGAAATATCAAGCGCGAAAGTACATACTTTTGCGGCCTTTATAGTATAATTATTTGCATGGGCGGACATACAAATGATATGCCAAAATGAAGGCAATTTCATCCTCTTTCCAACGATATCTCATGTGTTAGAGCGCGCCGCTTGGTTAGTGAAATATCAAGCGCGAAAGCAATCTCTCGGACTTTGTGTTCTGAAATCAGAGGCACTGGGCAACGTTGCCCATGAAATTGGTTGTTCTCGAATGGAAGGACCTCGCCCGACATATAAGGAAAATGTTTCAGACCTCGGAATAACACCGAAAATAGTTTTTGAATTTCACTAAACATGATATTGATTTTGAAAGTTTGGGTGCTAAGGGTCAATTTTTCCCATGGTTTGCGGCGAGGCCCGCACTAGAAATAGTGAAAATTCTCGAATGAATGTTCCGAGCACCCTCGATTTTTCATGGGAAAAATTCCCACAAACGTTCCGTCCCTCTCGGGAGAAAATTCTCGGTCTCCGAAAAAGTTGAATAAGTCAAAAACCGATTGCTTCGCGTCAACAACATTTATACCGCAGATAGAGCCCCGACTTTTCCACCTCTCCAATTAGTCACTTTTCACAAATAAATTTTTGTTATTTTGTTATTGACGAAAACGGTTTTATGTAAATATTTCAATAATTAGTAACTTCTCCTTTCTTCCAGGGACGTGAAAGGGTAGACATTGACACTCAAAGTTTGTTCATGTGCAGTTTCAGCAAATGGCATCACAAACAAAAATGTTCACGCAGTTCTAAAAAACCCGAGTGCAGCCGAAATTTAGTGGGAAATTTTTCTCACAAAAACGACTTTAGTCGGAAAAAGCGTCTCGATCTTGACAATATTTCTGTTTCCGAGTTATAACTTTTTAGGCAGAACTGGAAGCAAACTTTCGCTTCGACAGTTTTTAGCTTGGGGGGGTAAGGGTAAATTTGTACCATGTCTCGTGGCGAGGCCCGCACTAAAAATATTGAAAATCCTCGAAAGAAAACTCCGAGTACGCTCGATTTTTCATGGGAAAAAAGTCCATACCTCACGGCGAAGCTCGGAAGTGGTCAAAATCTCCGGCCTTCGTCATAACCCGAGAGTGAAAGTGGCCCAAAAAAAGCCCATACCGCCGGGTGGTCTCGGAAAAGTAGAACAAAAGCACGATCGTGCTCAAAACCCGATAGTGTGAATGTGGTACAACTTTCCCATTACATCATGGCGAGACCCGGGACAAAATTTCCGATGGCCGGAAGTGGTCAGAACACTCGGACGTCCCTTTCGTCATGGGAAAACGTTCCCATTACCTCATGCCGAGACCCGGAAAAAAATTTCGATGCCCGGAAGTGGTTCGGAACCTCTGACGTCATCGCAACCCGATCATGTAAGTTTGGTAATGGGACAAGTTTCCCATTACGTCATGACTTAAAACCGGAAAAAATGTTTTATGTCAAAAAGACCTACAAACATTTTGCGGGGCTTCTTGCATCTTTATTTCTCTTTGCGCATATACATATCATATACCAAAATGGTGGCACTTTTATTCTCTTTCCATCGATATATCTTGTTTTATAGCGCGCCACTTGGTTAGTAAAATATCAAGCGCAAAAGCTTTTTTTTTGCGGCCTTCATAGTACAATTATTTGCAACTGCGCATATACAAATTATACACCAAATTGAAGACAATTTTATTCTCTTTCCATCGATTTATCATGTGGTAGAGCGCGCCACTTGGTTAGTGAAATATCAAGCGCGAAAGAACACATTTTGGCTGTTTTTGCGGCCTTTTACGGCCTTTATAGTACAATTATTTGCAACTGCGCATATACAAATTATACACCAAATTGAAGACAATTTTATTCTCTTTCCATCGATATATCATGTTTTATATGACTTCCGGTTGCGTATGGGAAGGGAGCGGACGCACGTGTGACGAGCTCTCGGCTAGCCCCACGGGTAGCGAAGTTTTCTTCAATGAATTACTCAATGTAAACCAAATGTAAACTAAGGAAAAGCACATAAGCGGTCTTCTAATCACAACAATCCTCTAAACTGTGAGTATTTGTGACATTTGAACAATTTATGTGAGAACTGTGACTTTGAATCATGAGCACATCAAATGTGAAAACGGGTGTGAACACACGTTCAAGTTTGGAGGATCTCATCCTAAGCATGGAGAAACGCCTTACAGATAAAATTGAAACGGGAAACGCTAGGCTTAAAAATTTAGAAAGATGTATAGAAGAATTTAAAAACGACATTAGTCAGTTAACAACACATGTCGGTGAAGTCGAAAACATAGCGTCTTTCCAGTCGGGTGAAGTCTCGGAACTCAAGTCGCATGTCTCTCACTTAAAGACTCAAATTGCAGATCAGGCAAAACAGTTCGAGAGAACCCTTTTGTTCAAAGAAACGCATGACCGAAAAGTAAATCTCCTCTTTTACGGTATTCAACAAAGTCCGGCCGAGGATCCAGAAAAAATTCTTCGTAAATTGTTTGAAGACGACCTAAAATTCTCTGAGGGTGACGTGGAGAACATTTATTTCAAAAACGTTCATCGACTACCGAGGAAACCCTTTCCTGGTGACCCTACCCCAAACGCACCTGCTCCAATTATCGCGAGTTTTCTGTCAATGCAGGACAGGGGTAATGTGTTGAACGCGGCAAAATTTCTGAAGGGTAAACATATCTCTATACGAACAGATCTCCCGCCAAAGCTTAAAAAACAGCGTGCAATTTTGTACAGAAAGTCAAGGGCTATATATGACACTGAAAAGCTGCAAACACGAGTTCGCTTGGTCGGAATTGATCACGTTCTGGAGACAAGGCCTAACGTATCGTCAGCGTGGACACAGCGCATCACACTAACCGGAGACATGAATCCACCGTATGAAGTTTAATAGGTGTTGTTGTGGTGTAACGCATGTAGTGTAGAATGTATGCTTGTGTACATGGTGTTGTTCCCTTTCCTTCGATTGGATCAGCATATCATTCCTACCGTCTACAAGAAGTATTGTTGTGGTGTACCACAATATAGTGTGTCTAATCCTACACGATCTCAACCTATGTTTGATTGTATCAACATGTCGTCATCAAAAGTGCTACTGTCATGCTACTGTCTATCAAAAGTGTGTTGTTTTGATGTAGCATATTATAAAGCATTGTGATTGGGACATTCATCTATCATCTATACTCAGCCTCAAAATCAAAGTGCTTGATAAAATTCAGATGTAATTTCTTACCTTCTGCAAAATGAACTACTAGTATCCATATAACATTCTCTTTATCCATAGCTCAGTGACGCAAAGTTGACATTATCGATTATCCATGGACACAACACATTTACACAACGCTCGACAAGCACGTGAAGGTGTGATACGCACGTGCATACTGCCGGTGAAACAACTTGTGCTACCTGTGCAATTTTTTCCCTAATGAGAAAGTTGGTTTTTTTTCTCTTTTTTTATATTGTTGAATGTTCCTTTTGTCAGTTTCAAAGATAGAAACAATAGTATTAACTTCACTTTCTACTCCCCGTGGGGTATATTATTTTACGTTTTTGGCCACGTTATGTGGGAGGGCGTTGCCCTTAAGGTGAGCTTTATAGCTCTTTTCTTTCTTTTAACGAAACTTTCTATTTTGTTTGAAGCATCAATGCAGGTAGGATGCTCTTACTTATACAAACTGTACAAATGCTGGTATTTCTTTATTTCCATTGACAATGGAAATGTTTTATTCACTATTCCTTTGAACTATGTGAGGAAGTCTTTAACTCTAAAACAGGTTCTGACATTTGAGTACACTCTTTACAAATATGAATGCCACTATGATTGGGATGAACGTGTATTGTCCTATATGATTTTAATTCGAACAACTAGCACAGATCAACATTACAAATTAATAGATGACGGATAATCTCAAAATAGTTAGCCAAAACTGTAGGGGCTTACAAAATATCACTAAACGCAAAAAGGTATTCCAGCAGCTTCGTAAGAAAAGGGCGAATATATATTGTCTACAAGATGTACATTTCAAATATGAAGATACCCAATTAATCAAACAGCAATGGGGATATAATGAATGTTACTTCAGTTGCTTTAAAGGTAATGCCCGTGGGACAGCTGTTCTCTTTAATAACAATTTTGACTTTAAGATTTTAGAACATAAGCATGATAAAGGTGGAAATTATGTTGCTTTAAAACTTCTTACAAACGACATAACATACACAATCGTTACTATTTATGCACCAAACACCGATAGTCCAGCATTTTTCGAACATATTATTGATATAGTAAAAGATTTCGATAGCGATAAAATATCAATTTGTGGAGACTGGAATTTAGTGCAAAATCAAAATTTAGATACTTACAATTACAAGAAAATCAATAATCCAAAAGCTAGAGACAAGGTCTTCGAATTAATGGATATTTTTTATCTTAAAGATCCATGGCGCGAACAAAATTATGATACGAAACGTTATACTTGGCGGCAACCAACACCTTTAAAACAAGCGAGACTGGATTTCTTCCTAATATCACACGATCTGTTACCTTCAGTGAAAACCTGCGAAATTAAACCAAGTATTGAATCTGATCATTCGATAATAGAACTAACACTATCTTCTACCGAAATTTCTCGTGGTAAGGGATTCTGGAAGTTTAATAACTCATTGCTACGTGATAAAGAATACGTAGATCTAGTCAAAGATACAATTCAAACTACACTGAACCAATATAGGGTAGACAATAAAACGTACTCTATTGATGATCAGCTGCTATGGGAAACAATACTTTTAATGATAAGAGGGAAAACTATTTATTACTCATCAACTAAGAAAAAGAAAACTATGGCAAAAGAAAAAAACTTTCTAAGGAAAGTAACTGAACTTGAAACTGATTTAGATCAAACCGAAGATCTTTTAGAAAAAGAACAAATTTTGAAGGAAATAAATGAAGCTCGAAACAACTTAGATGAAATCTATAACCAGAAGATAAAAGGAATGTTAATTAGATCAAAAGCAAAATGGATGGAGGAGGGGGAAAAACCAACAAAATATTTTTTTAACCTAGAGGCCAGACATTTTCTGAACAAAGCAATAATAGAATTAGAACAAAAGGATGGTACAATTATAAAAGACATTGCAGATATTATGGATGAAACCAAATCTTTTTATCAAAAATTATATTTAAAACAAGATATATCACAGATTGATCTGCATGAGAATTTTGCAGACATCGACATTGCTAAGCTCTCTTGTGAGGATGCACTTAATCTCGAAGGAGAGTTAACAATCCATGAGTTAACACAAGCATTAAAACAAATGAAAAACGATAAAAGTCCTGGACCAGATGGCTTTACTGCAGAATTCCTTAAATTCTTCTGGAAAGATCTAGGTGCTTTTCTTTGTAATTCATTGAACAGTGGTTACAAAAACGGCATCTTATCCACCTCACAAAAGCAAGGAATGATTACATGTATTCCGAAAGGAAATAAACCTAAAAAACATCTAAAGAATTGGCGACCAATTTCTCTATTAAATACTGGTTATAAATTAGGTTCATCTGCCATAGCAAATAGAATAAAGAGGATACTACCAAAAATAATTAACGAAGATCAGAAAGGTTTTATTACAGGAAGATATATTGGTGAAGTCACCAGAACGATATATGACATAATGGAATACACAGAAACTTTCCAAATTCCAGGTGTACTCATGCTAATTGATTTCGAAAAGGCTTTCGATTCAATTGATAGAAACTATCTTCTTAATGTTTTAAATTTCTTTGGATTCGGCCCTAGCATCTGTCAATGGATAAGTACGTTATACAACGATATCGAAACAAGAATTCTAGTAAACGGTCATATCACATCTCCATTTAAAGTAGAAAGAGGTTGCCGCCAAGGAGATCCTGTCGCTCCTTATCTCTTCTTACTCGCTGTAGAAGTTCTGAGTATTATGTTGCGAAATGATAAAAACGTCAAAGGAATATCAATGGGATCCATAGAGTATCTCATATCTCAATTCGCTGATGATACCACTCTAACATTAGATGGGACTGAAAAATGCCTCTACGCAGTTTTGGGTAATCTCACGTTTTTTGCACGGTTTTCGGGTTTAAAAATAAATGCAGACAAAACAAAGTTAATATGGATAGGTTCCAAAAAAAGATGTAGATACAAACTATGCAATGATTGGAATTTGGACTGGTTGCAGACAGAATTCACTTTACTTGGAATAAAGTTTGATGTAGATTTAGAAAACGTTGTGGAGAAAAATTATGAAGAAAAATTTTGTTCAATTTATAAGCTGATGAACATATGGTCCATTCGAATATTAACACCTTATGGAAGAAATACCTTAGTAAAATCTCTATTCATTTCCAAATTGAATCATTTATTCTCTGCATTGCCAGATCCTCCAAAAGATTGCATTGACAAATTCCAAAAAAAATGTTTTCAATTCATATGGCAAAATAAACCAGACAAAATCAAACGAGATGTTATGATGTTAAAGCCTGAACACGGAGGTATAAAAGCACCAAATATTAAAGAAATAATAGCATCACAGAAGCTGAAATGGATCAATAGGCTTTATACTAATAACACTAAATGGGGTTATTTGTTTCTAAACCGAATAAAAAACGATAATATGCTCTGGCTTTCAGATTCGGGTTATATTAAGAACGAAATAATACCAGCTTTAACAAACCTATTTTGGAAAGATGTATTGAAAGCATGGTCAACATATCTGCCCAAAGCGAAAACATTAATCAAAACTGAAGATGAATTCAGAGCTCAGTCAGTTT